>VZTU01003739.1:48650-61377 GCA_013400835.1 Zapornia atra | reverse complement strand
CGGGCGGAGCAGCTGAACCGGGTCGCGGACGAACCGAGCTGCCGCCATGGAGCTGAGGGTTGGGAACCGGTACCGGCTGGGCCGGAAGATCGGGAGCGGCTCCTTCGGGGACATCTACCTGGGTAAGGAGGGTGAGTCGGTGGGGACGTACCTGGCGGGTCTGTGGCGACTGTCGTGGGCCGGGCCGCGGTGGGCGCTGCTCGCTGCCGTGCCCGCTCCCAGCCCCCGGCGAGGTTGGGCCGCGGGCAACCCCCGGGACCTCATTTCACCCTGGCTGGAGCTGGGGCTGTGCTGCTGTCAGGAGATGCTGTTTGATAGAAAGTACCTTGTTAGGGTCGCAGCGATGGCAGCCTAATATTTTGTTGATACCAACTCCTAATTTGGACAGAAATCAGGAATTCTTGGTTTATTTAGCCGCCTTTTCCCATTGTTGTCTTGTGACCTTGGGAACCGTCTATCTTCTCATCTGTAAACTGGGGATAAGAGTATAAATTCCCTCCTTTGAAAAGAACTGAAGAAAACAAAAAACCCCACAACCCCCCGTACAGCCCCTGCGTTCAGAAAAATCTTTTAGGAAAGAAACATGCATCAGGGTTAAATACCACTGCGGCAGAGGAGGGAAAACTGCTGTCACAGAGGTATTTGTATCTCCTGCGAGGCCTAGGGAAAAAAAATGCACGACTAAGGATGACTAGATTGCAGTTATAAAAGCCCTTCAATCCTTCAAAGAATCATCACAGCTTGGCTATCCTGTTGCTTGAACGTTGCCCTAATGCCATACTGCGTACACCTCATTCTGCCTCCATGATTTCTGTGCAGTTGTACAAATGGGAAGGATTGGCATTGTCTCTCCCAGTCCCTTTATGTCACCGTATCGTCATGGCTCACTGCTTACCATGACGACGAGCAGCAGCGGTGGGTACAGAAAGTTTTGAAGGGAAGTATTTTTAAAATCCTCAGTGTATATCCAAGCTCTCAAGTGGTAAAAAATGAGCTAAATCCAGAGAAATAGATTGTTACATCCTGCTGCATAGAAATGAGTACTGTGCGTTTGAAAATTGCAGTAACTTAAGGAAAGCAGGTAAATAAAGGCGGGGGAGGTGGAACTTGCAAGGACTAAGGTACACTGACTGCGTACATCCGGAGGGTAAAAGCATCCCTAGCTAACATATGTGGTATGTTTGGCAATGTGTGGAGTACGCGAGGTGTTTCTCCTCCTCGGCAGCACTGCTTTGTGTTGCAGAGCACGGTTGGCATTCGAAGATAATCTGTTTGCTAAAGCTTTTTGTTTACAGATAACCAGTATTTCACTATCTGTAATACAGATCATGTGCCTGATGAAAAATCCATGTTTCTAGCTGATGACCTGTGGTTGTCTAGAGGCAGAGAGAACATGATTCTTTCTCTCTGCGATGCTTGCATAAAAGATTGAAGATTGTTGTGGGAAAGATGGTGTGTTCCGAGTGCCTTTTGTAGGGTCCTGTTTCATTTCCTACCATTACCTGGTAAAATAGGAGCATACAAAACCTATGCTTTTTGTGGTAATGAAATGTGGTGTGGGTTTTTTGTTTGTTTTTTTAAAAAGTTTCTATTTGGTTGTTCAGACTGTATGGTAGGACGTAAATGCCTTAAAATAACTTCTAAAGTTCTTTCAGAAGTTACGAATATTTTTTATGTAAATGTGCCTTCTGATAGCCTGTAGTGAATCTGTAGGTGACATTCATGTAGATTTCCACCTCTGTTTTATGCTTTGGAAATGAAGATGTCATCATTTTTGCCTGTTTCTAGTCCCCCTGTATTTTATGTTTTTTAATGCCCCTACAAGGATGTTGAACACTTTCCAGACTGGAAGAAAAGGGACCAGTTTTCTTCATTTCTTTCAGTCACTTCATTAGAATATGGATCTGACAGCTCTTGTTGTTATCATAGAAGTTTTATATTCTTCCCTATTCTCCCTCCTACCTCAAAACACGTCTTCTGGAATTTGGAATGGCCCCAGCTTTGCTTGCTTAGAATGGCAGCTCTTTGGGACAGGATTTTGAAATGTAAGGCTCTATTGTAAGTAAAAAAATGTGGACAACTTAATATAAATTTCAGGAATTTAGTGTACCTTCATCTTTTGAAGCTGCCCTCCAGAGGAAGACATGTGAGAAATGGATTCCCAGGTATTCTGAATAGTATAATGGAAGGACTGGGAGCAAGGGAGCAGTGAGAGGGGGGCAGAGTAAGCATTTGTTTTGTTGCTCAGTCCATGAGATCAGTGAGATGAGTCACAAAGGCATCACAGTCACCATGTTTTCATGATTTTTACATTGCACATACATTTTTCTTAAGAATTACTTTTGGGTCGTAAACGAATTAAAATAATTTTCAAGACTTACCTTGTGGTAGAGGATTTTGCAATTCCAAGTAAATTGTACTTCTGCAGTTTAAAAGAATATCCTTTCAACCCTAGACTTCTTTGCATTTCCAAATGGTGACTTCTCCTTCACTTCCAGTTACTACTTTTTACTTATGGATCCTTCTCATAATACTGTTTCTCGCTGCTTCTCAAATATGACTATGTTTTCCTTAAAGTAAGCTAAGCTCTTGTTGGTTAGTGTGCTCTCAGCACAAGAAGGACATGGACCTCTTGGAGTGGGTCCAGAGGAGGGCCACAAGGATGATTGGAAAGACTGGAGCACGTCTCCTGTGAAGACAGGCTGAGAGAGTTGAGCTGGTTTAGCCTGGAGAAGAGAAGGCTCAAGGAATCATAGAATCATAGAATGGCATGGGTTGGAAGGGACCCCGAGGGTCACAGAGCTCCAACCCCCTGCCACAGGCAGGGCCACCAACCTCCAGGCCTGGAGCAACACAAGGTTGCCCAGGGCCCCATCCAACCTGGCCTTGAACACCCCCAGGGATGGGGCATCCACTACTTCTCTGGGCAGCCTGTTCCAGCCCCTCACCACTCTTTCTGTAAAGAAACTTCCCCCTAATATCTAATCTAAACCTTCCTTCCTGTAGTTTTAGTCCATTCCCCCTTGTCCAGCCATTATCTACCCTTTTTAAAAGTTAAATCCCCTCCTGCTTATAAGCTCCCTTCAGGGACTGGCAGGCTGCAATGAGGTCCCCTCGCAGCCTTCTCTTCTCCGGGCTGACCCAGCCCAGCTCCCTCAGCCTCTCTCTGTAGGGCAGGTGCTCCAGCCCTCTGCTCATCTTCGTGGCCCTCCAGTACCCAAAAGGGTCATACAGGAAAGCTGGGGAAGGACTGTTTATAAGGGCAGGTAGCGAGGGGATGGGGGGTGATGGTTTTGAAGAAGAGCACGGAAGTTGAGACATCTGGAAGAAGCTCTTCACTAGGAGGGTGGTGAGAGACAGGTTGCTCAGAGGTAGTAGAGACCCCATCCCCGGAGATGCTCAAGGTCAGGCTTGATGAAGCTCTGAGCAACCTGATCTAGTTAAAGGTGTCCCTGCTTACTGCAAGGGGGTGGACTAGATGGCCTTTAAAGGTTCCTTCCATCCTAACACATTTTATGATTATAGAATTATTTTAGAAATTTCTTCCTGGGCTTTAAGTGGGGACAGAAGTCCTTACTTGGTGACAAGCACTAGATTGTTTGGAAGAATGATTTGTACTTTATCCCTCTTTCATAATTCTTTTTTCTGGACTCAAGTATTTTAATTTCAGTATTTTAATACAAAATTTCTTGTCTTGAAGGAGAGGGTTTATACAGAAGTGGAACTTGGGCTCAGGATCTTGGCTTTCTTTAGGTGATAAAGACTTCTTGGGAGAACAGCTAGCATAAGAAACGACCTACTAGGTTGAGACTGTGGTCCGTCAAGTAACAGTTCAATGCTGTCTTGAGCGGGGCTTGATACCAGTGATACAGGTCTCAATCCTACTGTGTGCTTTTTGCCCTACTCAAACATGTAAGTCCACAGCTGTCTATAGGGAGATGTGTCTTTCAGGATACTTGTAGAGCAATTTGTGTCCGTTTTGGGATTGGAAAAGTTACTTTTTAAAAAAACAACCAACCAACCCAAAACAAACCCCCAAACCAATCATATCATGTCTTTTGCTGTAATACAGTATCCAGTCCACACTTTCCCTGGTTTTGGCTAGTGTGGGATTGGGGACAACAGGTAGTGTAGGGGTAAACAAGAATAGAGATTGTTACTTGTTTGAGGTGGGGAGGGCAGTATTTGATTGGAAGATAATGCCTCCTTGTATTGTTGGTCTGTACTTTCACATGTCTGGATTGATGTGCGTCATAATTCATTTGAAGTCCATCAAAATAATATCATAATAAAATGTGTAAACCTTAGATTACAGATTGAAGTGTTTCTGGTCACTGCTAATCCGCTGTGACCAAGTAGCAGTTGGGGATCCTACCACCTCTTATGCCTGTTACAGAGGAGTCCCATGAGACAGATACATGTACAGTCTTATTTTTCTTGGTATCTTCCAGTTGTTGGCCTGGAATTGTGCTCATTGTACACTGAATGAGCTTCAAGGGGTTTGTTTTCTTAAGATAGGTTGTGAAATGCCTAGTAAATATTAACCCTGGTGTTCATGCTTGCAACTCACTCTATCAGCAACACCACCTCAATACTCATCTGTGCAGCACACAAAAAGATGTATTAACCTTAAAAAATGCATAGTCTTGTGTGTACTCATATGTAAATCCATGGATTGTCAGTTCCTTCTGAAGAGTCACTCCCATTTTGAGGTGTGGGGTGGAGCCTGCCTTTGTTAGCCTTGGGAAGCCTGAGTTTCTAGGCAAAAGGCTATAAAGCACCAAAGCAGCTCCTTAATCTCAGGAACAAGATTTTTCAGTTATGGAATACATTAGCTCAGCATTCTGTAATGGTCAGAGAAAAGCCTGTGGAAAAAAACAGGTGAGCAGAAGAAAATGATAGTTGTGCCTCTCTGTCTTAATTGCTTTGTGTGACTCTGGAAGAGGGTCTGGTGAAACTGGAAAACGTATGGGCAACAGAAATGGGGGATAACTAGAGGCAGTTAAAATTTGCTTGTAAACAAAGAAGGGCAAGTTTTTGAATTCTGAAAAGAGTTAAGGGAAACAGAGGTGGGGTAGAAGTCCAAGTAAAATCTTGAACGTGATGGAGAGTTAAGTGAGTACAAAATGATTGTTTACTGTTTCTTTCCAAATGAAAACTAGTGGACCTGGAGAAGTTAAGATTTTAAGAGTTGGCTTCAGGACAAACAGTGGGTGATGGGCTATATGTGATCCTAAGCCATGAGCTAATGCAGGAAAGAGGAAAATTCTGAGAGGGACACAGTGATAAGTCTGATTTGAAGTGTCACGAGTCTCCTTTTGTCACTTCCTGTTTCCTTGTAGTTGCCAAGTTGCTTGGCTGCAAGCAACTTATTCTTGACTTGGTGTTCTTTTTAAGAATGTGAGTTATCCCTGACGTACGTTTCAGGTTTGAAATGGAACAGGTAAGGCAGCCTTTTTAGTTGCTTGATTCCTGGAAGAAGAGTATAATAACATTTTTCAGAAGTTTTTTGAGAGGACAGATTATCTGCCTCCTAATCAGATAGAATCATATCAGGCCAGAATACATCTGGAGTATGTTGTGATTTAGGGAAGTTGTAGTTTCTGGAAGTGGAAAGATGCCCCTCAGAAGATGCCCTTGTTATTTTGATGGGATAGTGCTAGTTTTGCCTTCCTGTGCTACAGTGCTGTCTCTTAAACTGCTAGTCTGTTGGAGAGAAGATTTTTTAGATAATTGTGGCTTAAAGTACTTCATAATCTCTGGATGTTTTCCACTGAACAGTTGTTTGTCAATATGCTTTGTTTCAGCCTCTATAAAGGAAATGTGTCTTAAAAATATTTTGACCAATGTTTTAAATTCTTCTGTTTTTAGGAACTGATATTGCTGCTGGAGAGGAGGTTGCAATTAAGTTGGAATGTGTGAAAACCAAACATCCTCAACTCCACATCGAGAGTAAAATCTACAAAATGATGCAGGGTGGAGGCAAGCAAATTCTTTTCCTTCTGCAGAGATTTAACTGTTCTTATGTCTGATGTATCCACCACCTGGAAGTATGTAATGTTAAGATCTCTTTTGATGCATGAGGAGAAGGTGGGAAAGGTGACAGGGTAGGTGAAGGGCTACCTCAGCTCTCCAGTGAGCAATGTAGATCAGCAGCTCCAAATCCATGGCTACCAAACTTCATAAACACTAAGATACTTCAGTGTTGCTCATGGTCCCAGAATATTAAAATGTGAAAACCTCAAGCAGTGCAGAACAAACTCTAGCCCCATCTGGCAGTATTGACTTTTGTTTCTCATAGGTCAGTGAAAGATGGTAACCACTGTTCTGGAGCATTTAACCTGAGTTGCATATTCTAGTAGCACAATTCTAAACTTTGGGTAAATTCAGGTTAACTTTTGTTATATATCTTAGTATTCTTTCCTCTAGGTAAAAAATACTTCCTTGCTGTGGGAATTCTGAGACAGAATGGCATTAGTGGCAGAGAACAGAAGTGAAGCAACTTCGTAGCTCCCTCATGGCACTGTGCTAGGATATCTCAGTCATGTGGTTTGGAATTCTGCACATGGAAGATTCCAGTGTGGTTCTGCAACATAAACTTGGTGTAGTTAACTTTTGCTTTTGTTTCCTAGTCCCTTGAATTCATAAATGTGTCTGTACACTGCATAAAGACTACATTCCATGCTGTGTCTCAGATGCAAAATACAGTAATTGCACCTCTAACAATGGATGATAATGTGTACTTGCATTTAGTTATTTCAATTCCTGCCTCATTCATTGGTTCCTGAGTAGCCTTTATGGGCTTACTAAGGCCGGGATGGTGGTTCCTGTCTGAGGATGGGTGCTGCAGAGGCAGGTGGTGGAGGGTTAAGTTTCCATGTAATCTAAGGGTTTCTCTCTGAAGGGAATTCAGGAGAAAATAACAAATATCAAGTAAAGGTAAGAGTTTAAAATGAGTGATTTGTAACATTTTGGTTCTTCTGTTGTGGTTTAACCCAGCAGCACCCTAGTTGACCACAGAGCCATTCACTCGCTCCCTTAGTGGGCTGGGGAAGAATTGAGAGGGAAGGGAAAAAAACCCCATGGATGGAGGCAAAGACAGTTCAACTTGATAGAAAAGAAGGAATAATAACAATAACAACAGCAACAATGATAACAGAATACACAAAACAAGCGATGCACAGCATACTTGCTCACCACCTGCAGACCACAGATGCCCAGCTAGCTCCTGAGCAGTGTCCCAGCACCCAGACAGGTTCCCCCAAGCTATAAACTCTGCATCGCATCATATGGTAGGCAGTATTCCTTTGGCCAGTTAGGGTTGGCTGTCCTGGACGTGTCCCCTCCCAGCTTCTTGTGCACCCCCAGCCTCTCTGCTGGTGGGACAGTGCAAGAAGCCAATAAGTTCTTGATTTGGTGTAAGCACTGCCTACCAACAACCAAAACATTGGTGTGTTTAAGCTGAAAGCATAATGTGTCTTGTAAATAATGCTACTTTGGTAGACATTCACTAAACAGCAAATGCAGTGGAACTGGAGGAAAGACAAGAGTATGAAGCAAGATGGAAAATTCATTAGAAATTGAAATCGAAGGTATTTTACAGTGATCTTGTAGGGTTTGTGTCTAAGTTCATTTCTAAGACCTTCGCTAATAATGTGTGGTGGTTTGTCAGTATCTTTACTTTTAGACTTCCAATTTGCTTCTTACTGTGAGAGTAGAGTTATAGAATATCCTGAGCTGGAAGGGACCAGTAAGAACCATTGAGTCTCAAATCCTGGCTCCACACAGGGCCAGCCCAGTCAGAGCATGGGACTGAACGCGTCGTCCAGATGCTTCTTGACCTCAGCCAAGCTCAGTGCTGTGACCACTTCCCTGGGGAGCCTCTTCCAGTGCCCGACAGCCCTCTCAGTGAAGAAATTCTTCCCAGCATCCATCCTAAACCTCCCCTGTCACAGCTTCATACCGTTCCCGTGGGTTCTATGGCTTGTCACCAATGAGGAGAGATCAGCGCCTGTCCCGTTGCTCCCTCTCATCAGGAAGCCACAGACCACGATGAGATCTCTCCCTCGGTCTCCTTTTCTCCAGGCTGAACAAATCAAGGGACTTCAGCCTCTCTCCTCATAAGGCTTCCCCTCCAGACCCTTTGCCATCCTCATTGCCTTCCTCTGGACACTCTCTAATAGTCTTGTGTTGCTCTTGTACTGTGGTGCCCAAAGCTACGTGCAATACACGAGTATTAATACTTGTAAAATGCTTAAAGATCAAATCCAGCAAAAACACTAAGTGCTTTCCAGTTACAAGCTAAGCACAAAGCCTGGGATGTTTTCTGGGGGAGAGGAAAAAGGACTATTTTTAGACCTCTGTTGCTATAATTTCATATGGGTTCTGCTGTGAAATTATCAAACTTCATTTTGAAAATAGCTGAAGGTAGCATAAAATATTAAGCTTCATTGTAAATACGAACATTCATAGTTGTGACCCTCTTAGAGGTCATCTGAAGAGCCTTGATTTGTGTGTATGGACTGTATAAATCAAATTGTTATATAAATTCATAAAATAATAAACATTTCCCTTTTTCTAGTGGGCATTCCCACAATTAAGTGGTGTGGAGCTGAAGGGGACTACAATGTAATGGTGATGGAGCTCTTGGGACCCAGTCTTGAAGATCTCTTCAATTTTTGTTCAAGGAAATTTAGCCTCAAGACAGTCCTATTACTCGCTGACCAAATGGTAAGAAACTGCTTTGTTGATTTGGATAGTGCAGCATGTTGGGATAACAACACATCCCAATTAAATTGAGAGATAATAACCAATGGTGTTTTATTTTGGTAATTTAGAGGTTAATAGGCTGTATCATTAGAGAAAAGACTGAAAATCAGTTTTGTTTCTGTAAATACAAAGTGGCCCATCCAAAGTGGTTGCTAAGTCTTAACTTGATTTTTAAAGAGCTGCCCCTATGCTGTTTGCAAGTCAGGTGTTGCACCGCTGAAGGACAAAGAGGTTCCCTCAAGAAACTTCTGGAAACCAACGTAGGACAGATGCAGGGAAAGAGCTAAAGAGGTGGTTTAATCTGTCACCATCTAAATTATACTCTCTTTAATGCTGTTACCTTTTACAATACAAAGTTTCATCTTTCATTATTAAGACAGTGTTGCTAGTGGTTTTATAATAAAAAGGTGTGCCTCCAGTCTCTTGACAATGTTTTTTTTTCTTTATTTCTCATAATTTAGATTAGTCGAATTGAATATATTCACTCAAAGAACTTCATCCACCGAGATGTGAAGCCAGACAACTTCTTAATGGGCCTGGGGAAGAAAGGCAATCTTGTCTACATAATAGACTTTGGATTAGCAAAGAAGTATCGAGATGCTCGAACTCACCAACATATCCCATATCGTGAAAACAAAAACTTAACAGGAACTGCCCGTTACGCCTCCATCAACACTCATCTTGGAATTGGTGAGCTGGGGAACACAATAAATAAAAACTTAAAGCATTGATGCACACCCATAGCTTTAGGGTGAGGAAATGTTGCTTTATGGAGGCGTAGAAGACAGTCCCTGTTTCTGGCACTAACAGTGCAGCGTGCTTGGCCTCGTATCTCTTGATGGGGTGGGATTTGGTTTGTAATTCTCAGGAATAGCAGAGTGTTTAGTAGCTACAAGGATGATAGCTTTTTTTTCTTGTACTAGATGAGTTGGTCATGGGCATAGTAACTCAGCTCTCTTTTGTTTTCTAAGGGTTGTGATGACAGTCTTTTTACACAGTCTTTTTGTTTTTTGAGTAGAAAATGAAACCTAATGAGTCCACTTTCTTATGCTGTTGTAGAGCAATCTCGCAGAGATGACTTGGAGTCCTTGGGCTATGTACTCATGTATTTTAACCTGGGCTCCCTCCCCTGGCAGGGACTGAAAGCAGCAACAAAGAGGCAGAAATACGAACGTATCAGTGAAAAGAAAATGTCTACACCCATTGAGGTTTTGTGTAAAGGATATCCTTGTAAGTTACTCTTTTGTGGTGCTGGGCCTACATGTTCACTTTTTAATGGTATTTCTTTTTTCTTTATGCTGAATTCCAGTAGTCTTTTTTACTTCTCACAGTCTTGAGAGACCAAGATACTGTGCTTTTAAGACTGAAGTCTTTGTAGAGTATTTCTAATTATCCCTTGTCTTAACTATGAGTAAAAAATCATGGTGGTGCTATCGAGTCAAAGGGTACCTTCGTACACATCTGATCTGCAGTGTATTGTATGTGCATGAATCTCTGCTGCCTGGATAACTCTTAACAGACAAACAAGAGTTTTGAGAAACTACCTGTTCCTTCCTATCTGTGGGTGCTGTTTCTTGTATGAATCAGATGCACTTCCTACCTGTTGCAGTCATTTCACTTGGTAATTATCATTCCCAGTTGATCTGTTTTGGCCTGTTGATGGTCAGCATCTGTGCAAGGCATAGAAGACCCTCCCATACCCTAGCAGTGGGCCTCTAAGCTGTTCTGTTTATCAATTTGGTATTTACACCAGAGTAATAAGTAGGCATTTAATACTTAAATCTGTTTTAAAACTTGCTAACATTAGCTGCCATCAGAGAATATTGATGATCTTCCATGAAGAGTTCTGCCTCTGTTCTTTCCATGCTCTTGGCAGTGAGAACTATAGTTTGTGTTAGGGATGTATGAAAATTTACTCTTTGATCTGTTTTAAATGTTACTTGATATGTGTTCCTTTACGTTCATTAACTGTTTTTTCTCTGTGATGAACAGGCAGGGAAAAACTAATCAACTTTACTTACACTGTTCATTAGAATTTCTTAATGTAAATCGTCAATATATTAGTTCAGCTGGAAAGACTTGAACTCAAAAGCTGGTATTTTGATACTGCTGTTATCTCTGGTGTACCAAAATCAGAACAATAATTATTTAATTTTTTGTTGCTGTAACTGGTATTTTGTGTTCCATATAAGAACAGGCATTGATGTAATTGCAAATCTCAGGGAGCAGCATAGCTTGCTATTGGTCCCCTAGTTTTTCTATGTTTGGTAAGGTAGCAAAGATGAATCTTTGTTATGTGACTTAACAGCAAAGAGATGCTACTCAGTGAGTGTCCTGCAAGAAATTATGTTTAAATACAATCAAGGCAAAGAAAGGCCAAAAAAACTTCTTTCCTTTAATCAGGTGTAGTTCTAAACCTCTTCTCCCTCTCCCCCCTAAACTGTTGGTTAAAGCAGTCTAAAATTGGGTCCTCTCTGCTGCTGACAAATGAGATCTTTGCCTACTCTGTGATAGACAAATAATTTCCCTTTCAGGGGTTACTTGAGAGGTGGGCTTTTGCCTTCAGTAGATTTCTAGTGTTAGGTCATTATTCTTTTCCTTACATTTCCTTCCGGTTTACTGGGGTTGGGGTGGTTGGGATTGTTTGGGGGGCTTTTTTGATTCAGGATTATAAAAAAGCGAATACAAAACTGAAGGAAAAAACCCCAATGCTTTCTTTTATTACAGCTGAATTTGCCACATACTTGAATTTCTGTCGTTCTTTGCGTTTTGATGACAAACCAGACTACTCTTACCTAAGGCAATTGTTCCGAAACCTCTTCCACCGACAAGGGTTCTCCTATGACTATGTCTTTGACTGGAACATGCTGAAATTTGTGAGTAGCTGACATAGGTTTCTAAAGCATTTTTGTAATGCTTTTGTTGTTTGGTTGGGTTGGGTTTTTTTTATTTTGCTGCTTTGTCAGCTTTGATTGTCTTAATTGATACTGGGAGATTGTCTTGCCTTTTTCCTTCTGGAAGCTTTTATTGTCTAGAAAAAAGACCAGGAGATGAGGAAAAGCAGGATAAAGAGGAGCCATGAGATGGGGCTTGAATGACAACTAAGTTGAAGTTACAGAGTTTTAAATGTGTAAGGCTTCTGACACACTTCCTTTGGGACAGTCACCAGGCTAGGCTGTGGAATTGTTATTTTCTCCCACCTTGAACTTCAGCACAGGTCACTTGCACTGGTTGGTGAGGTGTCCAGCTGCTACGTCTCTACATTGGACTATGCCACCAGTTTATTTATGGTAGTTCTCAAGAAATTTTGCCAAGACGATTAATGCCCTAGCAAGCTTCAATTAATGGGTGGTTCACTTCTTTATTAGCAGTATTTTTATCCAAACATATAGTTGTAAGGTCAATAAAACCCCAAGTTGTTCACTAGTCTTGACCCCTAGGGTGCAAGCAGAGCAGCTGAAGATGCTGAACGTGAAAGGCGAGAACGAGAGGAAAGATTGAGACATACACGGAATCCAGCTGTGCGTGGCTTACCCTCTACTGCTTCTGGCAGGCTGAGAGGAACGCAAGATGTAGCTCCTCCTACTCCTCTTACCCCAACTTCACATGCTGGTAAGTAAGCAAATACGTGCATAGATGCACCTTGTCGACCACTGTAATTTGGAGTTTGTTCCTGGTCAGTAGAAATTTGACATTAGAATTAGGATAGCAGGGTGGTGTTTGTCTCTGATCAAGGTTTAGGTTTTCTTATTTGCGGGGGGGTAGGGTGGAGTGTTTCCCCTTCCTTTTGAGTAGATCGAACGTCATTGTATGTACTCGTTACCTGCCTGTTGCTTCTTAGATTTCTGTGAATGTAAAACAAAGGCCTGGATCTCTTGCAGCTGGGAAGGCCAATGGTGTCCTGGGCTCCATCAGCAGAGGGGTGGCCAGCAGGGACAGGGAAGGGATTGTCCCTCTC
>VZTU01003739.1:19077-48314 GCA_013400835.1 Zapornia atra | reverse complement strand
TGGGGCCCTGGGCAACCTTGTGTAGCTCCAGGCCTGGAGGTTGGTGGCCCTGCCTGTGGCAGAGGGGTTGGAACTGTATGATCCTTGGGGTCCCTTCCAACCCAGGCCAGTTTATGATCCTATGGTTTCTTTTGTTTGACTCTGTGGAAGTTTTGTGTGCAAACAGCGAGAGTGTAATTTTCCCACTGACTGTGTTCTAACCCCGTTTCTCATTAGTTGACTCTAACGTGAGTTCTCTTACAGCCAACACCTCTCCTCGGCCAGTGTCTGGTATGGAACGAGAAAGGAAAGTGAGTATGAGATTGCATCGCGGGGCCCCAGTCAATATCTCGTCGTCTGACTTAACAGGCCGACAAGACACCTCTCGCATGTCAACTTCACAGGTAAAAAAGGTTTCTGTGTAATGGAAACATGAGGGTGATTTATAAAGTTAATTTGCCAAAAGAGCACGCCAGCTAATTGATCTGATTTTGTACTGATTTTGCAGGTGATGTTGACTCATATAAATACTTGGCATTTCATCTGAATGTTTGTAACATGGCTGCAGACTACTGAAGAAAATAAGCTTTTCTTTACATTTCTTCTTTTTTCCCTTGGCAGCAATAAGGATAAAGTCCTCAAAAGTGATACAGAGTTATTGGTGTCTGAGATGATGCAAATTCCTAGCTCCTTTGCTCGTTTAATTTCTTACATTTGTTATCAATGAGGAAGCGGAGTGAGTTAAAGGCAGTTTTGAGTCACATTTCCACATCAACAGAGCAGAGAATATTGGTGCAGAATAGACAAGAAATAATGGGTGAAGAACAGCAGAGTACAAATTGCATAAATGTGCTGCAGTGCTGTAATTCATAACAGATAAAAAGCCACATACATGGATCATTGATAGTCACAGAAGGCTCGTTGGAAGAGGATGTCAGGAGGATGAAAGATAGAGTGGTTCATAGCCACGGTCAGCACTGAAATCTTCCTCTCTGGTCATGGTGACTTAGAGGTTTTAGGAATCCTTTTTAAGACTGACAATGTTTAAATATATTTCCAACTCTTTATGCTATAGCTGAAACGCTTCTTTTTCATGGTATTTGCACAGGCTTGTCCTGAATAGCTTGTGGTCTGGCTTTGTGTAGCTTAGCCTTCAGTCTTAGGTACGGAATGGGGGTGTTGTCTGTACTGTAGGCACACTGCAACATCACTGGAGATCAGTCTTACAGGGACTGGTGCAGGCACCTAAGGGTTTTTCCATCACTCCACAACGCTCTGCTGGAGTTCTAACTGCTTCATTTTTGACATGTACTCATTTTAGTCCTCATTGACAGAGCATACTGATGGAAATTCACTCAATTCCTTTTATCATTTAATTGGCAGCATTAGTTATTTTGGATAGTACATGTTCTTACATAGGAAATCTTATTCCTAGATGGAATGCTCTTTTAAATAAAGGCCAAGTGGGTATCTCTACTGAGGACTGAAGGTGAACTGAATTGGAGAAACATTTCTGCTGTAACAAAAGCAAAGTGGGATTTTTGGGGTTAGTTTTCAGATAAACTAATAGTTTCACCATGCAGCTGCACAAATGTTTGTGCTTGCAGGAGGCATTAACCACTTGGGAGCAGAAATGATGAGATGAGGAGACAGGTGGGATTTTCCCTTGGTTTGGGTTGCAGTTTTTGCCAGCTTAAACTCTTTGCTGAACCACAATCCTTGCTGCCAGAAATTCTCACATTGAAATGTTTTATGCTGAAGTTTGTAAACAGCATGAAAACAAAGAGAGCAGAACTGTGCATAGATACAGATCTCTTAAATCTGCATAAGTACCTGATTGAAGGATGTAAAGGCAGTGCAGTCTGACTCCTCTCAGCAGTAGCCAGTGAATGAATAATTGAAATACAATAAGTTCTGTTTGACTTAAGAAAAAACTTCCTTACTAAGAGGGTGGGCAAGGACTGGAACAGGTTGCCCTAAGAGCTTGTGGAGTTTCCCTCTTCCAAATTACTTAGAACCCAACGGGACATTGTGCTGAGTGGCCTGCTCTGGCTGCCTGTGCTGTAGGCAGTGAGATTGGACTAGATGATCTCCAGGGGTTGGGTCCCTTCTGACCCTGTCTGTTCTGTGAGGCTGTGATGCCAAGCTCCCCCTGAACATTTAAGTGTAAAAATGGCTTCCTTGAAAAACATGTTATGTCCAGGGTTTGTCTCTGGCCTTCTGAGCAAATCTCAGATACTTTGTCTCTGTTACCAGTCAAATAAATAATAGATGTGAGTAACAGAAGTAAATGCAGTTATGCTGCTTGACTGTGTTAGGAGTATATCCTTTTTTTTTGGCTATATTATGGATGTGTAGCTCAGTGCACACGCGATGGGTGTTTTGCAGGTGCATTACAGTTCTGCCTGACTGGTAAAATGGGAATACTCTGGGATTGTGTAGCTCTGTGGGATTTTTTTTGTATTATTTTTTTGTATTATTGTATACAGCTTTAAGTATCCAGCTGTATAATTTGTGGTGGGGGCCAGCAGTACAGCCTGGCTTAATGGCACACGTCTGTACCCACCCTTTATAACGTTCTATTCCAAGTATAGAATCACTTGGTTGACGTTTTTACATCATCCTAGTAGCAGCCTAGTGGGGATCTTCTCTGAGTTCATTAGAATTAATCATTTGTGGTATGTGGTCTTCATTTAGTTCTTGTCAAGGCAGCAAACCACTGCTGGTCTTAGCTTGTGGTGGCTGAATGACAGTGTGTAACTGTGGTATAATTTAATCGGCTTTCTGTGAGCCTCTTGGATTTGAAAGGCAGGAGAGATTTACTGAGACTTTACCTTATAACACTTCCCCTTGAGCTCGTTAGACAGAATTTCCATCTCATTTTCCCAGTTTTTGCTTACTCTGTAGCAGGCAAGATGGTCCAAATTGCCTGTTTTCATAGCTTACACGCTTAACATCTTCATAATGATAAAGTACATCTTCCATAATCAGAATTTATCCATAGATGTTTACTGGGTTACCAATTAAGGCCACAGGTTTCCTGCTATCTTTATATCTTGTTTATAGTCAGGAAAACCTGAAGTATCCAACTCACATGGCAAAGTTAATAAGGCAAATTTTGATTGCCTAGGTGTAAGAATATAGAAAATCATTGGTGCTGCTTTTTATCAGGAGAATAGTGAAGAATAGCAAGTGTTTGTCCATGCCCATTCCAACTGTGTCAGATGCCCTTGTCTTAAGCAAATATGCCACCCCTGTTCCTTTTTCAGGAAGGGGTTAGACCATACTCCTGGTTGAAAGCAGTTTTTAAAGTTTGCTGTGCTGATCTACAGATGTCTTAAGAACAGTATTCATTAGAGTTGTCATTTATAACTTGATAAATTAGCTTTGTTATTTTATTTGGATGCCTTGGTTTGATAAGCAACACTGCATCAGTAATCTCTGCCTCTCATCTGGAGGAAGAGCTGCTGCTTGTTAAAGGTCTGGGCAGTGGCAATGTGCAGAGGTTGTTCAAAGAAATAAGGAGAGCCACTTACCTCTTAAGTAGAGTTCTTAAAGATGACTCCACACTTTTATCTTTCTTTTTTCCAAAATGAGTTCTGATAGTTCAAACTGTAACTGAACACTAAGACAATGTAATTTTGGTTCATTTTGGTTCCTTGTGGAAAAACTAACTGGTAAGGACAGCAAAACACGTGCTTGTATGTTCCCCACCTCCAAGCATTGTCCACATGGTACATAAGTCATTCTGTGACACATGTCAGTCAGTATTTTTCTCAGTCACATGCAAGGGAATGCAGCAGCTCAAAACCTGTAAGTTGTGTGATGTTTGACAGCAGGAAACTGCAGTAATGGCTGAGCAGTCAGATCAAGCCTATTCAAATAAAACATGTATTACTGCAGTGTCCTGATTACCATGAGGGAGTGGAGCCCTTAGTCTTATATGTGGGAACTATATTTGTTTTAAGCAGTGGTGTGATGGAGAGGATAGTATGATGTCATAATGAAAGGGTGTAACTTCATTCTTCAACCTGTGTACGATGCAGTAATGAACAGAAAGGGAGAGGTTATTTAATGTCATTTAGTGAGATGGGTGCTGGAATATTATACACATAGTTCAGTTCTCTTAAGTTGCTGGGAAACTGTAAGTAATGCAGAGAAGAACCATAAAAATTGAGCTTTGGAAAACACTGTACAATGCAAGAGTTTCAAATCAGCATCTTTCAGTTTGTCTGAAAGGCAAGAGATCATCTTGAGTGAGTTGTGTTTTAGAGACAGTGGTTTTAAGAGGAGCAGACATTTATGAAGAAAACATGAAAAACTCATTGCCTAAAATGAAAACCACTCACATTTAAAGAAAAGCAAAACAGGTGTGAGTGAAGGCACTTCATCACTGAAACATCTTCTGCAAGAAGTAGGTCATCTGTCTCCCTTGCATCAAAACTGGATTCATTTCTAAGTGATGTACTCAGGTCTAAAGCAAGCATAAACTGCAGGTCTCTGTGCAGTGAAGAGTTGTGATCTGTGCTGGACATACCAGCTGTTAAAAATCCTTCTGCTCTTAAGCTCTGCCAGTGAATTGTTCACTAAGTCTACTTTATATAATCAGTCTTTTAGATGGTAAGAAACAGTAAAAATGGTCGTGAATATTCTGGTAAACACGACTTTGTGTAAGTTGTGTCAGTCATCCCAAAAGCAGTGATTGTCTCAAGACTCTATAGTTATGGGTGAGTAGCCTTCATTTCCTTTCACAGAAGGTTTGATCCAGCTGCTCATGGCATAAAGTAAGTTGTTTTAATTTTATATTTTTTCCCCCCCAAATGTAGCATATTCAAACAACAGTCAAAGCTTTGTGTAATTCCTACCACTGTTAGAGGTATTCTTTCCATAATTGGAAGAACAGTTTGGAATGCTGCACAAAGAAACACTTGATTAAGTGTCTTAGGAGAAGTTTTTAAGAAGACTAGCTGACACTGGCATGAACAACTGGAGTGTTGTGCTGCTTCCCAGGGGAAAAAGCAACGTACTTCAGTACCTCTGCAATTTCCATCTCCTCATGAGCAAATCTTTTCTAGTATATCCATCTTAATAGGCATCATATTCTGCATTTGCTCTTCTGACCCTGGCAGCTTTCTTTGAGGGATAATGATTGTTCCTTTTACGTGTCTCTTAATGTGATAGAAATGTCTTGCAGCGCTCTGAAATCGGAGCTCCTCGAAGGGCACGTTCAGGATGGGTATTTGTTAGACATCTTTATATATTGGGGCAGTGGAACTGTTACAAATTGCTGTCTTTTCCCCTACCTCAGAATAGCATTCCTTTCGAACACCATGGCAAGTAGCTGCTCGTCTCCTTTCGTTGGAAGGCAGCACTGGGTGAGTGCTTCTCATTAGACACCACAACTTTGGATGGGGTGGGGGGGAGGTGTGACTCTTTGGAAGCTTTGCTTCTCCTCACGTTATCTCATAGTTGTACCTGTGTCTTCCAGTCAGATGCTTGATGGGACGTTGTTTTTTCTCTAACTTAAAAGTAAATGGCCTTCCAAAAGTTGAATTATTGCTGCTGTTCCACTTGGACTCTTAAGCAGAATTGACAAAAATAGTGACTTGGAAAGTCCCTAAAATCATTCAAACATCATCAATAAAATAAAATCACCAAGTCTAAAATTGAACTGTTTGAGAATTACTTGTCTTTCCGGGGATGTTCATGCAGCAGTGTGTCATCCATTCAAAACCAGATCTGCTTCAGAATCATAAAACCCAAAACGCTTGTATGAAGAGACAGTTGATGGTATTGCCTGAACCAGGCCCTGTCTTGTGAATGGAATGTTCTACTACAGCCGTAGCCAGTTTTCACTGGTTTATATTCTTCTCCATTCCTTATGAGCTGTCATTTTAAAAATACTCAGATCTGTATTTTAAAATGTTCACATACTAATGAGAATAGTTTGACCGTGAGCATCTTGGAGGTAGACAGGCTTGGGTTTGGGTATTCAGAACTCCTTTCTGCTGTTGAGTGCAGTAGAAGTTTCTGCCTTTCTGTGTGCGGCTTCTGGCTTTTTAGTCTGTTCTGCTTTTGGCAATAACAGGTTTCATCAGGGAAGTAACAAGTTTCAGTTGGAGTCTGAACCTTGGTGGCTGAAGGATGCTTTCTTAAGTATTTCAGGAGCTTCTTTGCTTTGCTTCTTATTAAAACAAGGCTGTGAGATTTCTCTGTTCCTTAATAAGTTCTGTTGTGTAGCTCCATCTGCTGCCTCACTTTCTCTGTAAAGCCTCAGCTTGCACTAATACTGTGCCTCTAGTTGGTGAAGAATCCTGCTGTTCCTCTTCCGTTTTCTCCTCCTGCTTTGTGTGCTTGGCTGACTGTGCACAAGCTGCTTTGTAAACAGTTCGTAACATTAAGAGATCCAGCTGTGAATAGCAGCTTAATGCTTTAAGCTCCCAACTATCAGACCTTAGTCAAAAAATAAAAAATCACCTTTATCAAGGCCAACCTAAAGCTTTGCGCTGGAAAGCTCGCGTGCAGAAGACATGCAGGTTCTGGTCTGCTCAGGGTTGTGTCTGCATTGGTTGGCTTTTACTGTATGCCTTACTATTTGTAGCTGTTTACAACTGAAATTAATTCTGAATACTGATTCAGCTGCTTAAACATTTCTCACTTCTTAAATTGCAGTGATGTGTGGCTGGTTTTCACTTTCAGGATGAACTTTACTGAAATAATGTTACACTGTTACTGACATAGGTCAAGTCTTGAAAGTTCATGAAGTGTCTTTTAACACAATGTTCCATGAAAAATGAAAAAGCCACTGGGAATAATTTATTGTGTTTCTATCCTCTTAGTGGAATTTAATTTTTTTTCTTCCCCAAACATAATTGATTGTTGAGTCTATTCCTGCACAACGGTAGTGTTTTCATCTGGTTTGTTCTTCTGTGCATGTTTATGCTCTGTTTTACTTCTCTTCAAAACATCCCCTCTGTCTGGAAAGGTGAATTTTCCATGTTAACTTCTAACAAAGGAGAAAAACACAGGGAACTTCGTGTAGCTACAGGTGGGTGCAGAACATCGTGTAGCTCTTTGGATTGCAAATTCACACGCTTACTTTGGCAACAGATCATTTAAAAGTGCGTGGAGAGCCACTTGTATGTTAACTGGAAGAATATGTGCTGATGCTGTCTTGTTTTTTGGCTTTGGTAGATTCCTGCTCGGGTAACTACCAGTGTTCTCCAGTCTGCTGTGCACCGATGAAAATTATTTTGCCATGGAGGGCAGATAATGCATGGCTGATCTCCTATGTTACCAATGGCTTTACTAGCAAAAATACCCTAAACTAGAGCGGAAACGTTACAATTGGAGTTCTCCATGTGACTTAAAAAGCACTTGGAGCAACATGGACAGACTCCAGCAGCTGCCATTACAGGACGCTTTTGCCAGAAACCCAATGACCTTAAGAGAACCCTGTGGTAACAGGGCTGGAAAAGAAGGATGGTTTACAGAGTTGCCCGCCTGTTCTCGGATGGCCATTTCAGTTTTCCCTCCACAGGCGGCAGACTTTATCCCCTTTTTATTATTCTACTGTAACTATAAAATCTTTTACTTGGTTTAAGAAAGTTTTTTGTATCATTTTGCTAAAATTATTGGCTTAATTCTCTGTAAAGAACTCTTTGCTTTTGTCTGATTTAAAAATGTAGAATATAAACGGACGTATACTAAAGACAATGACTTGAAATTTCTTGTTTAAAAAACAATTAGTCTGGCAGGGAACATGTAAATGAATCAAAACCATCAGACTTTATTTAAGCTGTTTACTTATTTGTATGGTCCCATTCTGACTGAGACTGTTTTCTCATGAAATTTTCTAAACTGTTAGGATTTTCCTTTGCTATTTGTTGTCTTCATTCATGCTTAACATTTGACTTTCCATGTTACACAAAAGGAATTTTTAATACTTGTTCTTTCTCATAAGAGAACTAAATACCTTGTCATAAAAGAGAACTAAATACCTTGCACAAGAGTCTAAGTACAGTAGAGATGATGATGATAATGGATTTCTTTTTTTGTAAAGAATCAGAAGGGCAAAGTGAAAGACTCTGGCCTTGGAGAGATTTAGGATTTGAAAGCTTGTCCTGTCTCCCTGCTTAGTTTGAGTAAATTGATATTTTCAAACATAGTTTTCATTGTTTTAAAATTTTGTTTCCTGCACTCTGAGTCTGGTTAGCTTGGAGGGTATTGCAAGTGAAAAACACACGTTGCTACTAAGTCTTCAGTGAATTTGCATGTTTCATTCAGCATCTACATGTTTAAAACTTAATAAATAACTTGATTCAGGCCTTCTGTTTCATGCCAAGACTCAAAAAAAGAAAAATTACTTTTAAAACCCCACCAAAACAACCCCCCCCCAACTAAGAACCAACAGCCTATTCTTGCTGTGAAATCTTGAGAATTCTTACAATTTGGGTGCACACTGTATTTGAACCCTGATGGTGTTCAACCTGAGTATGCCCAGAATCGTTAGCTAGGAACGAATGATGCAACGTGCTTAGGTTGTCCAAAAAAGCTGTTGCAGGTTTTGTTACCACCTGTGGTTATGGAGTATGGGAGATTCTTCATACTGTTTGTTGCTGCAACGGTCTCATAAAATAAAAACAGCTATTGTGTCCTTGCAGGACTTGTGACAGTATCAGAAGTACTGTTTGTATTGTGTGTGTGAGTGAAGTAACAGGAAGTTTCATGTTGGAAATGGAAGTATGTACAGAGATTTTGTTGGAACAGTTAGGTATTTTGAGACATTCTTCCCTGCTTGAAAACAAAACTATTTAAAGGCCTGTTGGTCTTCAAAGTTTTATGAAGAGTAATTTTTATTCTTTCAGTGTTTACAAATTCTTTGCCCCTCTAAAAACTCATGTATTAAGTACTAGTCACTCTTTTTTGGATGTTTTCAGAGCATTAGCTACTTGCTTGTGTGTACTCTGGGTCTGACTGGGGAAACCTTCTGTTTGGGGAAGAGTATAGTGGAAAAGCTTAAGAGTTTGATCCATGGATAAGTTTGCATAAGAGAATTATTTCCTCAGTTACTGTAACCTTCAGTATTTTAGGCATGTGCACTACCATTTGAACAGTTTTACATTTCACTGTGCTTTCCTTGTAAATATCTGTGGTTAATAATGTGCTGTTAGAGGGACTTACAAAGGCAGCCTCTTTATTCTCTCTGTATCTGGAACATTAGATTGCTGTACTATACTTAAAAGTTGACTGCAGACTTCTAGAATTGTACTCACTTGTGGGCAGTTTTTGTCCTTCGTAATAGTTAAATTCCATCATGCAGAACATAGTTAGACTGTCTATATAACCTGTGTATTGGAAACCAGTATCTCAGAGCACTTCATTTGTACTACCACTGTATTTGTGTACTTTAACAATTGTGTAAATACATTCATAATAACTTCTATTCTTCTTGGGTGTAACTTACTTACAATGAATCCTTACTCTTGACTTGGTATAACTTCTTATGTTGGTCTTTGTTTTGGTTTGTTTTCCTTCAGGGGCTTTCTGTACCTACAAAGAGTGATGTCAGTTGCAAACATTTGAAGATGTTGTGGTATTAAAAGTTTCACTGAAGAATTTTGATAGTCGTGGCCAGAATGCAGCAGCTAGGGTATATAGGAAGACAGAGAAGGTATTTGTTGCTTTGCTCACAGGAAGAAAGCAAGTCTTTTTTTTCCCCTTTAGAGGGGAATGGTTTCATTTTTGATACTGCTTTTTTCCAAGCACTTTTATTGAGTAATACATTTTACAGATAGGAAGGATGGAAAGAGATTTACTGTTGAGACTTGATTGATTATCTGAACGAGGTTAAAAGCAAGAAAAATACTGAGTTCTACCCACAATGCTTTGTTTCATACAAAGTCCTGACTCCTGCTATGTAATTCTCAAAAACCTATTCATGGTCTGAGGGCAAATGCACCTTCAACAATCCTCTGTATGTCTGACTAGTGGGCCTTTCAAACTTGGAAGAACATGTAATTTATCCTCTTGGTTGTCGTTTAGAACTGGCTGTGTTGTTCTATGTGGAGAATACCACCTGTGCTGCTGTCTTACATCATCTTGATGGTTACAGAGTCCCTGAATTCTTTGTGGTAGAAGTACCTTGAAAATAAATCCTACGCTTCAAGAGGGATATTGAGTAAGAGCATGTGAGGAGTCTCTCTATTTCACGTGTAACTTCATGGAAGTGCTCAGAATGTCGAGTGGAGGAAGGCAGGTGGAACTCTGAGGTATTTCATCCTTCCTTCTCCAGTGGGGAAAGATACCATAAGCACAACTATTTGTAGCCTTTGTTTCCCCACGTTTGTTCCAGACCTCTCACCTTCTCCATAAAATCTGTCCAAGGTAACACTTCCAGAAATTCAATTTCCCAACAAGAATCTTTACAATGAATTTCCAGATGTATAAGTAGATCATTGGCTGGAGTGTACATGTTAATTTCAAGAATGTTTATTTTGTCTTTGTAAAAGGATGAAATAAAAAGGTATTTATTTTGTTCTTTAACTTCTGCTTTACAAAAGCAATGCTTCATGTGTACAAAACACTAAATGAAAACAAAAAATGCTCCCTTTTTGTTTGTTTTTCTAATAGCACTGAGCCATCTGGTCAGAAATGGAGATTTAATCCAGTTGTGAAGAGGTGTGATCCACCATCACCTTAATCCTAAAGTAGCTTCTAAAACTCAATGGATGGGACAGGTTAACAATAAAATGTTTTGCTGGCAAAGAATTCAGTACTCCATTTTTAAAAGCAGTACATTTCCTTTGGGCTCGTTCAGGTGAGAATTACTTGTGTTAAGTGTGTATGTCTAGATTGAAGTGATTGTGTGAACCTGACCTGGATGGACCTTCTGCATCATGCATCACTTTGGTACCAGGAGAGGGCTCAGAGGCCACATCATCAGTAACAATCCATTTCACTGCAGAATCCTCCTATGGGCACGTATGTGCAGAGGAGTAAAGTGACACTTTGTGACTTCTCAGATACTGGTGGTTTTTGCCTGCTTAATCTTACTAAGACTGTGTCCAGGTTCTTCTTACAGAACCACTGTGTGTGCAGGCAGAGGGACAACAGAACAGGAGGTAAGAGCTGTACATATACACCATCTACAAAAATACTCAGTCTACCAAAAATAGATAATACCATTTTGGGAGAATTCTTGACTCCAAATGCATAGATGGGATCTAGGTATGAGAAGTATGAGCATAATGGGAAAAAGAATCTAGAAAAATAAGAGACTGGGTATATTGTCCTACATCATTAAGCCCTAGTCTGCTGTCCTTGCTGGGACCAAGTAATTTAGTAGAATAAGCACTAGGAAGAAAATGTCTCATCCTGACCTCATAACCAGGTGATGCATTTAATTTAATTTCAGTCCTCAGCTTCCTTCAGAGCTGCAGGCATTATAGGCACAAAGACTGTACAATGCTTCTGGTAAGGAAAGGATGAACTACTGATGCACAGTCTTTTGTGGTCATGCATAGATTGTTTTTCTTTAAAGCCCACAAACTGCATGTGTTTCCTCAGCACTAAGAAACTGTCTTTTTAAAAGTTTGCCTGGCATTGTCAGCCACTGCATCTTAGGCCATATTTTTCAGGAAGACTAAAAAGTCTTGTTTAAGAACTTTAAATACTTCTATCTAGATGTGCTGCTTCATTATATTCAGAATGTTACCGTGAGAGGCAGAAACAGTAGTAAAGAGCAAGAGCCATCCTCATCTCTTCCTGCTCTGAAGCATTCATCTAGGAATAGGGAGAAAAGTTGCCACCTGGAACATTGCTGAGATTACAAAACAGGTACTGAGGTCAGTCAAGGAACATGCTGGAATGTGTACGTAGAGGTAAGTAGCTTTTTACTCTGTCTGCCTCTCACTTTACATCCTTGCTCAGACAGTGCAGGGCTGCTCAGACAGTGCAGGGCTGCTCAGACAGTGCAGGGCTGCTGATCTCACAGGCTGTGCTCCTAGCAAGATCCTTTTAAGAGCCCTGACTTCTACAGTGGATGTGTGGTTTTCCCCCTGGCACAAAGATGAGCTGTACTCCAGAAGCACTTCTTAGGTGCAGTGCTGCTGTTGTCACACTCGTTTACCCTCGGAAGATCGGCGGGTCACCTTCCTGCAGCCGCTCCAGCAGCAGGGAACAACAGCCGTGCAACTCGGGTCGTGCCTGTTTTCCTCCAGGGAGAATGGCCCAACTCCTTCCCTTCAGACACCAATTACCAGAGGCAAAGAGAACTCAGGTTTTCTGTCACAGGGACGTGCTAACCACATGCCAGTAAATTCTGTCATAACATTGATTCCTGGGGCAGCTCATGGCTTGATCTGGCCAGTGGGGTAGCAAAGCACCCGATTACATCGCAAGTCTTACCAGTTTAACTCAACTGGCATAAAAACAGTATTCACAGGTGTGTTCAAACGTGGTTTCTGTAAACTAAACCTACAATCTTCAGTGTAATTACACAGAAAAACTTGAGCTGAGAGATTTCTCAAGTACTTCTCAGCAGAGATGCTTAGAATTGGGCACAAATAGGTGTGACCCTTCTAGAACACAAAATGTAGCTCGTTGCATTGAAGAGACTGGAGTTTTGATTCACTTAGGTGAGATTATACCTTCAAGAGCCAATCCTAGCTGGGGTACTGTAGGATCCAAAAAAACCTCACCACAAATGTAATCTTACACTGTTTTCCAAGGACCCTTCAAGTCCTGAAGGGCATCACTTGATGATAAAGACAGCTCGCTGGCAGGTCAGTACTCAAAATACAAAGCTATAAATCATATCAGTTGATAAAGCTTTGTGTGCAAACAAAACCTGGAGGCACTCTTCAGAGGACAAGAACAATAATTACATGGAGCACCACAAAATTAATAGCTATTATTTTAAGTTAATTGATGTTTTAAAACAGTCTCCAGGATCATTTACAGGAAGAGCCTATTTCCATTTCAGAATTGGCCAAACTGAGTTGTGGCAAAAGCAGTCACCCTGCCCACACTAAACTCTGGCTGCCTGTCAGCTTGGTGTCATCTCTTTAATTTCTTCCCTGTAAGGTCTCTGCTTCTCTATAGCTAATTGGGCATGTGCAAATGAAGCCAAATTCCTGAATCTGGGTGTTTAAAGTGGTTTTCCCCCCCCTAAGCTTATTTTCTCACACCCACCGTTTTTGACAACCAAATATTTATTCACTACATTTGCAACAGTTTACTAGAAAAGCATTTAAAAAATCATCTAAGTATAAACTTACACATTACATTAAAGTGCATTAACAGGAAACAAAGAGTCACCTCACTTGCACAAAACTGAAGTGTACCCCCGTAATCCTAAAGACAGATGTGGCAGAGAGACTTAGGCACACACTGCTGGAACGTGTGGGTTAGCATTCTCCAGAAAGCCCTGTGTTTATGGCATCCTGCCAGACTGAACTGCTTCTTTTGGACATAGTGAAGGTGCAAAGGTGAGTGTATTTTGGATTCTCATTCTTAAGTTTGATTAAATTTTTAATTTCTTCCTAGAGAAGGATTTTACATTGTCTAATACATCTTTGTTTGGATGCGATTTAATACTAACAAGTGCAAGATCTGTCCAGTCCTTCCTCTCTTCATACCATCTCACATCTCAAATGTAGGGATCTAGCTGCTTTAGCAGCAGATACTGCTGAAGACTTGTATTGTATTTAAGGACTGGAGAAAAATCCAGATACTGTGATGTTAACTGGGTAGTTGCATCACTTTAAGATTTTTAGTTTCACTGGGATCCTGTAGGCTCCAAATTCCTACTGAATACTTTATTTAGAAGTTTTAAAAAAGCAAACTTAACCTTTGTCTAGGAAGAGAAAGAAAATAGTTTTCACTCTGCATTGCTTGTTGGCTACTAACCAGGCAGACTGTCTCTATTTTACTCTATTTTGCAGGTTTGATATATAGAGATTGATATATATGCACACATACACACATATATAGTCTTTGTGTGTTACAGGCGTTAATACACACACACTCTCTCTTTGCATTTGGAAATGAAGAGCTTAAGCTCCATTACATGGTCAAACAGACAGTATTTTAACCATGAATCCTACAGTACACAAGTACACAGATCTAAAAAGCTTTAAAAAGCAAGCCTGTGCAGTGAAAGACCATTCATTAGTTTCAGAGAAGTATCTATGAAAGCTATTTTTGACCTGTTCTATAGTATTATACTTGGATTTTTTGCACTTGTTTTTTTCTATTGTTCCTCTCACAGATTCTTAAACAGATTGATGAACCTGTCTAAAGAAATGACATTTGTTCCAGTAATGTGTGATGCAAATGATGTTGTCTTGGGATGCTTGGCAGTGCAGTTGTGTAATTACCCACCTTCCCTTTCCCCTTCCCTTTCAGATTTTTTTTAAAATCACAGAACTATGGTCAGGTGAAGGTTGAATGAATGTTCACCATCCAGGTGGCTGTTGCATGGGACTGGGGGGTGTGTGTGTCCCTGGGCAGTTGGTGTCTCTAGCAACGCTGTACGCAACCACCTGCGTACTCAAAGGATGTGGAAGAGCATGTCACAAACTGCTCTTAAGGGGTATCAGTGGTGTTGAGGTGAAAGAGATAGAGTATCAGAATACCTGGAGGGGCTGAAAATCAATTCCTTGAGTCTACAATAAGCTAGTAAGGAGATGGATTAGTCTTCTAGTCTTTCCAAGAGAAAGGGTTCCAATACAATCCTCCCCTCCTGTATCCAACAGTTACTAGCTGGTGTTCTAAAACAGCCCTGGGGACCTAAGGACTTGCTGCTTACCTTTTTTCTTTTTTTCCCTTAAAAACCTCTTGGGGTAGGAAGGCAGGAGTTCTGTAGAACAGGAACTCAATGTACAGGCCTTTGTGGCTGTGTCTGAGAGCAGCTGGGTACTTGTCTCAGCCCAACCGAGCCTGCAGGCCTGCAGCTGTCCAGGCTGGGAATGTGGCACACGTGGAGGTTTCCTTCCCATCACTGAAGTCAATCTCTACCCAAGGAAATAAAGGTAGCTAGAGAGGGCTGGAGAGCTAGTGCACGCCAGGATGCCACCCCTGAATGGGACAGAATGGAAGCAGGGAGTTTAGCTGGTTCCAGAATTCAGAACTCCCAAGCCTGCCAGCTCTGATGCTGCTGAGAGACCTGCACTAGGTGCTTCTCATGTGTGTGTTGATGCTTCTTGTAAATAATGAAACCAGTGAAAGATTCTCTAGCCTGTGTGAAACCCCTTAGCAAGTCAAATTCCAGCCCTTATTTCTTGCAGTCAGGGAGAGTCCTGGGATTTGACCTCTCATGCAGGAAGCATCTCCTGCCCTTCCAAATACTGCAATCCACTGCTAAGTCTGTGCTGAAAACAGTCCTACTTACAGGGGCTCATTTTTGAGGAAAGATCTTGCATAGGCCAAGGAGGCTCTTTCTGTGAAGGCTGTGATTTACTTCAGAACTTCTTTGTGTCTTGTTGAGATGTGTTTCCCTTGTCTTTAGTAATTTCCTCTTCTGCCCCAAATCACTGAAAATTACAAGGTAACAGCTCGTTTCCAGCTTAATAACAAAGGGGTTATGTTTGCAGAGTGAAACAATCTAGAAGGTCAGTCTGGTAAGCCCAAATTTTTGAAACACTAGTCTAGGCAATTTGCAGAATGCTCAGAAACTTAAAATTGTGCCAAAAACCTGTAGTCAAAGGAGGAACCCTTTAGCTCTGTGATAACAGTACAGCAGTGACTGGCAAAGAAACCTGGTGAGCAAATCCACAGTAAGACAAAACTGGCTATTTGGGAATCTGAGTTCAGCTCTGGGGAAGCTGCTGGTTTGGTCTTTCTGAACCAGGGAACTCAGTCTGGAAGCTCTGTCAGGCCTTCACGTGTCCTCTGAAGCAGCCTCCAGGGGGTATCACAAACTGATCCCCAGATTCCATTTCCCACTTGCCCTTTCCTGGGATGGCCTTTTGGAGCTGGCAGGGCTGTGTTCTGAGGAGTCATTGGGAAACTGGAGCTGAGTTCCATTACCAAGTTCTTACAGCTAGGACATGCCAGCACAATTCCTGCCACTAAACAATTAAAAGGTTTAAACTAATGCACTATATGCAATATAAAAAATAAAGTTTATTCAGTGCAGCATCCATTTATTTTTAGAATCACTAAAAAAACCACAAACCACCCTGTGGTGACCCTCATGGTTCCACTCCTGGGTGAGGCTGTCCTAGTAATGCAAAACCTTTTTGAAGAAACTACCAGAGTGGAAGCTGCTGTCTGAGACAGTACCAGTAAAGAATGGCTCGTGGTTTTGGCACACTGTTGGATTCACTGTATGTTTCTGTTATGAAACAACTAATGACATTTTAAAAAGGATACAGGGTTTTAAGGGATTAGGGTCTTTTATTTTTCAGTTATTAAGCAGAACAATTTTGGCACCGGAAAGCCAATATTCCTTTACTACCAACAAAAAAAGCTAAACCCTGAATCTGTTACAGTTAGTCTGTTTGGAGGATTGTTACTCCAGTCACAGAGCCCAGAGAGCTTGTTTATAAACATCTGAAAGGTGGGTTGCAGTAGCAGAACTGTGTCTAAAGGTTACATTTCTTGAATGTGTTTGGATGGGGGGAAAAAGAAAAGCCTGATTTGTACCTTCCATTGCTATTCAGTGGCCTCAACACTGAGTCTTTCCCCTTTCTGCCTTGTCTGATCTGTTTGTTTCTTCCCTCACACCCATCCCAGAGAAGATCTGAAGACTGGCCAGAGACTCCCCACTCTGTCTGTGCAGGGGTAGAGCCAGCCCCGTTCTCCATCGGTCCCTATGAATTGCTGCTTTAAATATGATCAGGTGTCCTCAGGCAGCAAGAGTGGCACCTTCAACTTCCATAGATTCAGCAGGATAGGGAAGTGGGGTAAGTGAGGGTGAGGGTGGAGGGAGTTCAGACCTTCCTATGCTGCCAACATTGCATTGTAGAGGTGGCTAACATGTTTCAGAGTAGTCCCCTCCTTCCCTAAGTCCACCTGCTCCAGTTTACAGGTCACCTGCAAACTGAGGCTGTTTCTTTCATATACAAAATAGGTTCAGAACACTCTACAAAGTCTTAGTACTCCTCTTCTCCACACTACTTGTAATATTTGTCAATGCTGCAGGGAAACTGTATGGGAAACCACGTGTGTAAACGGTGAATGTAGGGTGACTTTGCTTATGGTCTGTCAGGATCGAGCCTGATCGTTTTATTGTCTTTAGCACTGCCTCAGAACACCACTTGTGTCATCAGCTGAGGCCATGATCTGTAATGTGCCTTTCCACATACAGGATTTCCAAATGATAAATACAAACATTACAGGTTTAGACAAAACTCAGAAATACATTTACAGAAATCAAAGTAACAGATCTTATCAAAATTAAATTAGGGCTGAGCCAATTTATCTAATTTCTTTTTTCCTAAAAAAGTAAGAAATTCAAAAACCTAATGGAGACCTTTAAGTTCCTGAGATTTTTCTCCATCTCAAACTCTTTCCCCTTCACAAATCATGTTTTGCCACACAACACAGTGATTTCACCAATTTTGTCTGAAAAACATACAATATAATTCCACTTTCCTTAGAATCTGTTCTTCCTGTATCTCTTCCCAGTGAGCAGTTTCTGGTGGTGCATAGCAGGACTCTACTTGTGTTTATAAAAGCTTTTTACTTCACAGAGAAAGTGTAACTGCAATGTTCCACCTCAGACTGATTAAAGCTAATGTTCTGATAAAGGTCGTCTAGCTAATCAGCTTCCAGGGACACCTGATGAGCTGACCGGCCTCCAGTTAATAAAATAGATGGCCCAGCCCTAAACTAGTTCTAACTCTAAAATAAATAGTGTTGAAAATCTTTCTTTCCTACACCCTCCTTTGCTCCCCTGTCACCCTCACACACAGGTTTCTGGGTTAGTTACAACTTCGCCGTTCTTTTCGGGCTCGTCCTTTAGAAACTGCTCCACTTCAATAGAGTCCACCTTGGCATCCTCTGGAGTTTTGTCTTCAGATTTGTTTAGCTCCTCTCTTTCTGCTGCTTCTTCCTTTGTATGTGGTTCTTCTGATTTTTTCTTAATGCAGAAGAAGTTTCCCAAGGCCAGTACAAGTGCTGAGGTGGTAACTTCAATCCCAGCAGTAATAAAGACAAACATGTACCTCCCAGTGGCATCCAGGAGCTTTCCTGAAAAATAAATAAATGTTCCAGGTAATTAACAAAAGTTACTGTCTTACAGTTAATTTTTCTTCTGCTTTTTTTTAACATTTAAGTGATTCCTGTCTAGAACTACTGTAGCTACCTAAAGAAATGGTTTGGAGTAGATTTTTAGTAAGTTTATTCTCACAATATTTCTCAGATAGTTCAGTTTAATGTTCACTGACCTGACATGACATCCTGAAACACACACAGTGACACAGCCCAACTGGAGTAAAACCAGCCTGGCCTTCATGTGCAAGAGGTTAGTGTCATGTATTTCTGATCAAAATGTGTGTGTGCATGCCCAGGAGCTGATCATCAGCTTCCTCTCCCTCCCAGTGTAAGTTCCTTTCCTACACGTGCAGTGTGCTGTCTGTTTAAAATGCAAATCTTAATCAACAGTCAGGCTGGAGCAACTGATCCTGATGCTTTAGTCAAGTTAAACTGCCACAGAACTTGGTGAAGGAACAAGAGGGGGAGAGGTGATGGAAATGCCTCCCCAGACCTGAAGACCAGAGGAAGTAGTGCACAGCCCTGTCTTTGCTGATAAAGATCCTCAACGCTTTGGCATCCGGTAGAAGCGGTGAAATGTTATGGCTGTGAGCTGGTGGGGTTTGGGTGGGGTTCCCTTTTCAGTTTTAGTTATTAATTTAGAACTCTGACTTCAAATTACTGAATTTGACTATTTTGTCTTGTCCCCTTATTTTGGGGTTGAGAGATGTGCAATAGCCATCTACCTTCCTTATAGCAGTCTGGTTTTATAGCCCCTGCTTGGAAGATTCCCCCCCTAAGTTTCCTTTCACAGCTATAGAAAATATATCCTAGTACTTCCCAAAGAAAAATGACAGGTTTCCTATTCTAAATCCCAACTCCAGAGAGGTCTGAACTTCACAAAACCTATTCACTGAGCACATAAAACTCATCTCATGCAGTGTTAGGACTCTACTAGTAAAGAGGTTCAGTACAGGCCTCTGGCAGAGAAGGAGCAGCTTCTCCATATGGCAGTTCAACCAAACCTGAAACACATCCAGGAAGAGATTCATCCCACCCTGTCTTGGACTGTTTCAGACTAGAACTGCAGAAAGTCATCGAAGCATATGCAACACTGCTACACTGTGCACTCCTTGAGTGTCTCACATTGCCTTTCTCTCTGCTCCCTTATCATCCAAGTCATGTAACAGGAAGCAATGCAAATGATTTTGAATTCTGAACTAAATGGAATGCTTACCTGCTGATGGTGGACCGATCAGCACAGCCATAGCTTCTGCCAGGAGCACTAAACCGATAGCACTGGAAAACTTCTGAGTACCGACGATGGCCATGAGGACTTCAAACTGCAGAGCACCTACCATTCCGTAAGAAATGCCAAAGAAAATGCAAAAGACCACCAGGCCACCATAATCAACAGACATGGAGCCCATGAGATCTGTAAAGCCATTGAAAATCATAGCAAAACTGAAGAGGTAGACACAGCGTGGCCTAACCCATTTCAGACCAGCTACCATTCCACAAACAGGCCGAGCAAAGATATCAATGAATCCCAGAATAGTCAGAAGAAAAGCTGCTTTGGTGTCTGGATACCCCAAATCCTTGGCATAACTCACAACAAAGACTGGAGGAACAAAGAGGCCAAGCACCATGATAGAGGCTGCTAGCGTGTAGATTACAAAGCCACCATCTTTAAAGACGCTAAAATCCAGAAGTTTTTTCTTCACTTTCTTCTCAGCTGCTTCTTTGGTGGCTTCAGACTTTTTGGGTGGCTCCAAGGGTCTCATTAATGCCCCACACACGCAGCAGTTCAGCAGCATCCCTCCCAGTATAAGGAATCCTCCTCTCCAGCCGTAGGCGTGTTGCAGGATCTGCCCCAGCGGCGAGAGGGCGCAGAGGAACACTGGGCTGCCAGCAGCAGACAGCCCGTTGGCCAAGGGCCGCCGCTTGTCAAAGTAACGGTTTAACATGATGAGTGAAGGCTGGAAGTTCAGTGCCAGACCCAAACCTGTGACACAGGGTATAGAAAAATCAATCCTGGTCTACAATACTACTATTAAAAAGCTGCTAATTGCAGCTTTTCTTATTAATGAGAAGAGAAACGAGCTTTATTCCAAATAGATTAGAATAGATTCTAAGGTACCATTTTAAAAATCATTCCACTTCCATGATACACTCGTGCCCTGTGGTTACATGTCACTGATTACAGCAGTGGCTATTAACCCTACCAGAAAAAGTTAACATTCATAAAAAAATAACTGAGTTTAATTCCATATTGATCTGCCCATTAATCCCATATTTATCTGCCCATATAAAAGCCCATTTGGATGACCCTGGTAATTTAGATAGTTGTTACTTCCACAAAACTTCAGCGTCAAGCTAAGTCACTAGTTCCTTTTAACCATGCACCCTACTCACCAGTGATCACTCCTGCAGTTAGGTAGATCTGGACAATGCTCGTGCAGAATGAGGCTATCACCATCCCCATGGAGGCAAACAGGCCGCCCACCAGCATGACCGGGCGACAGCCGAAGCGATTGACGCATACACTGCAGAGTGGACCTAGGTGAGAACAGCCAGGTAAGAGTTGCCAAGACAAAACAATCCTTGCAGTTCATTTTATCTCAGTTTGCATTTCTTCTTTGGTGTTGAGTTTATGGTTGCAGTTGGTCTTTAAGGTCTTTTACAACCTCAGTGATTCTGTGATTCTTCCTGTAGCTTGTCCATACTGTCAAGCCAATCCAAGAGTGTTCTTTCCTCTATCATCAAATACTTTAGATTATCTAGTCTTCAGCATTCCATGAGATTTTTCATTGTCTTTAACTCTGCTGAGTTACACAGATTTAATTGTATATGCAAGCTGGATGTGCTTAAATAACATTTGGATTTATGCAATTAACAGTATTTCTTCTGTGGAATGCCTTATTTGCACACCAGTAACTCTAGGCAATCGTGATTCATGCTGTAGATGGCTTACAGACATGGATGCAATACTGTTTCTGAAACAGAAGTACCCACCTGTTCCATACAGCATAGCCAGCAGGATGGAGGAAATCCAGGCAGTGTCGCTGTATCCGATGCCAAATTCCCGGATAAGTTCTTTAAAGAAGACACTGACTGCTTTGGGAAAGGCATAGGAGAATCCTGTGATGATGAAACAGCCAAAAAGGACAGCCCAGCCCCAGCCTCCATCAGGGGCTTTAACACCAGATGGGCCATCATCAGCTACTACAGCTCCCATGATGAGGTTTGAGAGTGTTCCCTAAGAAAGAGTAATCACATTATTTTTTGTAATCAACACTGGGACAATTATGTAACCAAAATTATCTCATCAAAATAGTAAGAAATTGCACTACAGTTACCAGTGAGACACAGGACTAGTTTAAATGCAAATCTTGAAGGTGCAGTGCATGTTTCACTACTCCTTGCTCAGGTTTAGTCCTTCCAAAGCTTGCAGGAAATACGTGAAGATGAGATGCACGCAGGGGAGTTTTAAATTGGTGTCCCCTCACAGCTCTCAGAGTGAGAACTGGATTTCAGCCAGTAACCAGTTCATAGAGAAGCTGAAGCCATCACAGCAGCTCAGGGGTGAAGCTGACTTTCACAAATACCTAATACCCACTGCATTAAAGTCTGCAGGATTTCTGTTACGAGACCTTGTTACATGAAGCTCCTGGACTATTCACTTCAGAGACCTGGATGCAAAATCCTGGTGAATCACAAGTGTTCTGTGTAACAGTGGATAAATCCCCCAGGCTCTTTGTTCCCCACTGAATACAGCTACACAACCCCCATGTCCCGTTATCTTGAAAAGATGCACCCCTTTGAGCTGCTGCTGAGCTGTCAGTTTTCATGCATGAGGTAAGTACCTAAGCTGAACTGCAAGGATAGTCTGTGTGGGCAGTTTTTGGGGATGATGGCAGTTAGGAACTGCAGCAATACTCACTATCACCAGCTGCCCAAAGCAAACACTCCCCGTTGTTACTATGTTATCAGTTTAAAAAATTATTTAAAATACTGAATCTTATCTTTCACATCTTGCCTAGGCAGCCACAAGCACTTCTAAGAGAAGCACTAAGAGAGCCAATGGGATCCTGGGGGGCATCAGGAGGAGTGTGGGCAGCAGGTCACAGGAGGGGATCCTCCCTCTCTGCTCTGCCCTGGTCAGGCCCCACCTGGAGTGTTGTGTCCAGTGCTGGGCTCCCTGGGATCAAATAGCCAGGGATCTCCTGGAGAGAGGCCAGAGAAGGGCTATGAGGATGATTAGGGGCCTGGAACATCTCCGGTATGAGGACAGGCTTGAGTGAGCTGGGACTGTTCAGCCTGGAGAGAAGAAGACTCAGGGGGGACCCAATTAGTGTTTATAAATATCTTAGACATGGGATGCAGGGGAATTGGCCAGCCCCTTTTCAGTGTCTGTGGGGACAGGACAAGGGGCAATGGCTGTAAACTGGAGCACAGAAGTTCTACACCAACATGGGGGAAGAACTTCCCCAGTGAGGGTGACAGAGCCCTGGGACAGGCTGCCCAGGGGGTGTGGAGTCTCCTTCTCTGGAGAGATTCAAGCCTTGTCTGGACGCCGACCTGTGCAATATGAGCTGGGAGCTGCTTTGGCAGGGGGGTTGGACCCCATGATCTCTCGAGGTCCCTTCCAACCCCTATGATTCTGTGATTCTGTGATTCTCCATCTAAAAAATAAAATCTCATGAGAATGTTCTGTCCTATATGTAATGCTGCAAAGTTTTAAGAGAAAGGTGCAGAAGGAGGGGAAAAAGAGAAACAAACCCACACTGAAAAGGCAGCTAAAGTGCCCCTGTATGGGAGGAGTGCAGGGAAGCACTGCATCACAGCAATTAGGCTTCTGTAGGGTCTGCCTATTACAAAAGTGTCAAAAATGTTAAAGTGAACTTCAAACAAGTCATATGTCAAGTCTTACATGTACAAAAATCGGCCGTTTCTTCAAAATGCAGTTGATTACTCCTACTGGGTCAATGTTTCTCTATGACAGAACCTGAGAGAGGAGTGGGAAGCACAGTTGCACATCACTGAAGAATGCTGCTGCTTTCAGAAGTACAGGCCTGCGTAGTGATATGTTGTGTGTTGGGAAGCACCTAGTACTTACAGCTTCATTTCAGAACCAAACTATGTATAGCACAACAATTTAGTTAATGCAGACCTGTCTAGACAACTGAGCACTGGGTGCATGTTCATTAATATGGACACATTTAGTCTGGCATTTAGGTAAACACTCCCACTCAGAAGACACAAGTTTATATACATGATGGAGAAATAAACCTGGCCATGACCACAGCTGTTCTATCACCCTGGGCTGTACAAGAAGGAACAGTAAACCTCCTACTACTGGCTTCACATCCTGTTTTCTGGAAATCAAATCCAACAGAAAACAAATTGTCTTTAGTCCATACAGCTAGAAGCTGACATGGTGAAACAGAACACCTTGATAGAGCTGGGCATCTGGGTGCCTGCTGCTGCGGACGGCTGGGTCACTGGCTGCTCGAACACTACGTACAGTGCACAGCTTGATCGACCGGGCAACTTCTGCAGCGGGCTTTGGGACACTGAGTGAGCCTCAAGGTGCATCTCTGCCAGCCCCCCTGACACCAGGCTTTGTCCACCCTTCAGAACTCTTTTCCCAGTAACGTCTGTATGATAAGAGGTATGAAGTGTTCCTCAGAGAGGATTTCTGTTTAAGCAATAACCGGACAGCACAGCGCAGCTGCACAGAGCAGCTCTAACAGGGATGGGAGCAGCGAAGCCGCTGATGCCAGTGTCTCACCTCACGCATGTCTGATGTACAAACTGAGGTGAGCTGGGCAGGGAGGATGAATCCTCGCTCCTGCTCCTGGCACAGAACATTTAGTTTGGGGTGAATGTTTAAAACGTTTGGGGAAGGGTTGTGAGGTTTGAATTGTTTTTCTTGTTAGCCATCCAGCAGCGACACACAGCACTAGTATGTGAGCTGTTTTATTGAACAGCGAGGGGCAGCTTTTCTCCAGACTCACAGAGCACCTGACGATGGATGCCCAGCCCTGGGAAGCCGTGGCTCATGGCAGTCACCTCTGTGCTGCTTCCTGCACACAGGCAAGGACCGCACTGCTGTTCTAAGCGCCTCCGCAGACCTACGGTGCTGGACCCCGACAGTGAACTACGTGCGAGCCATCTCGGGCGGCAGGTGGCTTTGCAGAGCCGCCGCCGTCAGAAGCCCCTCGGCAGCGCGCTTGCTGCTTCCAGAAAAGCAGCGTCCGCGCTCGCCCGGCCTCAGGAAGTCACCGGCCGCCGCACCGAGCCCGGCGCTAAGGCCACCCGGAGGGAGGCCCGGCTGCCGCCCAGGTGCGNCGCTCGCCGCGGCCCCGCGTTACCCCGCCACCGTGACGTACAGCAGCGCGAGCCGCCCCTCCACGGTGCGCGTGCTGGCGGCCGCCGCCGCACTGAGACGTGCAGGACGTGACTGGCCGGACGGGCGGGGCTGCTACCGTAATTGCAGCAGAGGCGGCCGGCGGCGCAGCTCGCTTTCTCCGCCCGACGCGCAGCTGCCTCGCGCGGGCGGGGCCACGGCCGAGCTCCCGCGCAGCGCCCGCAACCGCGGCAAGCGCCATGCGGAGCCCGGTTCGCTCAGAAAGGGGGGGGAAGCGCCCTCCTCGCCAGCCGTCCTTGTGCTGTGCCTTGCCCGGCAGAGCCGGTCAGGCTGTCAGAGCCGTGCTTTGTTCCACCCGGCCTGCCGGACTTGGCAGCTCTGCGTGCCCCGAGAGGAACGGTCTGTAAAGCGGCTCTGTGCTCTGCAGCGAGGAGAGCCACACGTGCAGATGTGGGGAACCTGGCCTACTAGCCTTTCGTAAAAGTAAGTCTCCGGGGAAACAGTAACATCCATTTACTCTCCTTTTTCTCATGTCTACTACTACGTTTGGCTAAAAATCACCATAAACCCAGTCACCAGCTCTCCATACGCCATCGGTTTAAGGTCGGTCTGCATATGCCTGCACACACACACCAGTCTCGTTCATCTGGTTTAGTCCATCAGTAGTTACATGTTGACACAACAAAATTAGAAGACCATTAGCCAGGACTAAATGAGAGCTTGTCTCTCTAGGCGCAGCAGCAGGTTCCCTTCATCCCCTTGCAGCGTGCCTTAGCCAGCCAGGCTGCATCCACCTCCTCAAGCACTGATCAGAGAGGCGTGGGGAGGTTCCCCTGTGAAATGTGCAATCCGGGGTCAGTGTGACAAGAGGTGGGCTCCTACTGGATCTGCACAAGCAAAATGTACTTCTAATTTCGCTTCGGTACTGGGAAAACTGCCAGAGCCTGCTAAGACAGGAGGCTGCTGCATAGTCCCTGCCACAGTTCGCTTTGCGTTCTGCCTTTGCAGGCTAAGACGGGTTTAAGAGACAAAGGATTACTACGTTTAACCAGCTGCGGCTCCGTTTCAGTACCTCCACAACAGGCATGAGAGTATTGCCAGTACTTCCTCCACGTTGCTCACATCATAAACGGGTTCTTGTTTTGGTAATGGTTAAAACAAAGGGAGCAAATGTAGGTAAATCTGTGGGGTTTTATGCTCCTGAGATTATTTTCCTGTTGCCATGGAAACTAATCAGACAGGGAAGAGTATTAGGTGATTGTATGAAGCTTTGTGAGTGGTGTGTTTGGTGTGATGGTCCATATAAAAGGAGAGCATTTTTATTATAAGAAGATGCAATATTCCTTGTAGGGAACCCAGTTCAGATTGGAATTCAGTCAGGAGCCCCAGGAGGTTGAGAACTGTACGATTACAAAATGAAGGTGCTCTAAGATAAGCAGTGTGAAGACCCTTCCTCAGTGTGATGAGAATGATTCTTCATGTTGGGAGTACAGATACTCTGCAAAGCACAGATGGCTCAATACTGTGTTACCTCCCGTATTTGCCTAAGGGCATTAAAATCTAAGTAGACTAAATAAAAGATGCGTTGTCCTTAGTGTTGAGTGGAGAACAGTAAGACTAACCAACTCGACTGAAATTTTGCAGGAAATGACCCCTGCAAAAGTAATTTTACTATCTTGCAGACCCTGGCGATACAAAACAACTCTCCTCTGCACTGGCATCACTGACATCTGCCTATTAAGCATAACTTTAACTCTTTTCTGATGCTCCAAAGCACTAATGCATGTATTTTTAACTCAAATTTTATTTATTACAACTCAGTTCTTAGGCCCTTTGTACAAGCCGTTCTGATGCACCAGTGGTATGACACTGTAGTGCATTACTTGTGGCTTACTTGCTTAAATATCTGCCAGTTCAATTACACATTCATTTCCAAAGGCTGCTGCAAACTCCTGTTGCCTACAAAATCATGAACGTATTTACCGATGCCTCCTGCCCTGCCCTCCTGTCGTCCTCACAAGGCCGCAGAGTGACTTTCACTCTCCCTCCTCTGTATGGCCTCCTCTGTTTTATCAGAGGCAGCTTTCTGGTTCCATCTGCCTTTCTTAAGGGTTTGTCAGCTTCCACCATTCTGCCATCTCTCCTGAAACTCCCAGGATAAACTATACAGCAACTCTCTGCTGTCTGTAGCTGTAGGTGATGTTCCATACCAACACTTAGGATTAATCAATCTCCAGGCCCCACTTAGCCTCAAACCATTTCAGTGTTCGCTGCTACAGTACAGGGAGTAATGTACATTACAAGCTACTAGCAGACTGCACACAGTAAATTCACACTGCAATTTTATGTGTAGCAAACAATAACCAGTGTAGATTCTATTATTTGGGTAAAGTTCTCTACAGGGAAAGTTGTGGAGTTTGGGTTGGTTTTTGGTTTTTTCTCTTTTTTTTTTTTGGTTTTATGTATATATATGTATATATACATGAAAATGTTAGAACCCTGTTCTTTACATTATCTGGGAAAATCAGATGATATTATCATTTTGGTTTCTTGTTTGCTTTTCTTCCTTAATAAGCATGCTACCGACACGTACCCCTAACCCACACGGGGCCATGTGCAAAATACTAAGTCACAGTAACTTCCCATGTAAAGAAGTGATGTTAACGTGGCTTTCTTCTTAACAAGGAACAAACAGCTCTCTTTTAAACCTGAGATAAATACTTGCATAAGTATTTTCTTTAATTACAAACACAACAGTAACTAATAGTTCAACCTTCTCAGGTACCATCTTTGAAAAAGCTCTACTAGTTCTGTAACTATAGTATTGCCCCTAATTATTGTCTCTGTATCAAATGCTTGGTTTCTGGAGAAGTGGACTTACTTCTCTCAAGCCTACAGTTTTTCTTTCACCGTAAGCCCAGTGATGTCAGCATCACAGCGGCACCTTAAGACCAGACAGCGTATGCCCTTTCTCTGTGCATAGAAAAAGTGACAAACATGCCTTCGGGTGCACTTGAATTATCTGGCTGCTTTCCATATATGCTTTCAAAAATAGAAGTTGCAGAATCGCGACTTCAGTTTACGATTTGGTCTTAATGTGTAATTAAAATTAACTCCAGCCCTGCAGCTATGGTAGATTCATAATGTGTTGGAGCTTCCAAAAGACAAGAATTCTTGCCAACTGTTTGTAGCAGAAAATTGTCCTTATATAAAACTTGTCTAATATAAAACCAAAAAGTGTCCTCAGTAGGTAAATACTAATTAAGGGTCCAGTCCTGTCACCAGCTAGACAAACATGCTTCATGTTGCAGAATACCACAGAACTACCCTGACAGGTAAAGTGCTCGCATGGATGTGCACTGTATCTGGGGCTACCTCAGCACATGTAACTGAATACAGTGGGGGGAAGAGAATTTGGCTAAGAGGTGTCATTTTACACAATCACTGCTTAACGTGGTGTCACACATCGGGTCGCCTGCATTACCACCTCAGTCAGGATTTCCAGCATCGCCTCGGTCACTGTACAGCTCACCTGGAGCTGTACTTCCAACCGAAACACAACAGGTGTGCGGGGCGAACAGGTTCACTTCAACATGTTCAAACTGCCAACCGCCACACCTTAGCAAACCACCGCTCCCTCTGAGATAAACATTGCAAAACCCCACGTCAGTTTGCTCTCTGACACCCCGCACTGAACGGTTTTCTAACCGCTTTACCCACAAAAAGCACGCAAACCTGCTGACCAAGAGAGCGTCTCCACAGCCTCCGCTAACCGACTGCGCCGGTGAGGAAGTTGGATTGCTCTAATGCAACCTCATCCTCGGCGCTGTTGGGGTGGGTTTTTTCCCCCACAGAACCGTTGAGAACAAGGCAAGACCAAGACCTTTTCGTGCGGATTGCGAGGAGCAGCTAACGGGGACCCTCTACCCCGCCAGCAAGAGCGGAGGGGCTGAGGCGGGCGGCCTGCCGCGCAGGGGAGGAGCGGGGTCAGCAGAACAATGGTGGCGGTCGCGGCGCCAACAGCAACGGCCACCCGCGCGGCGCTTCAGGCCAGGCACGTAGCCGGAGCCCAGACGGCTCCCGCGGAGCGTTCGGGCCGCCGCCGCAGATGCTCACGCAGCCTAGAGAAGGCGGCCGGTTCCGGCGCCTCACGGTTCTCGAAACGCTTTGGCAGAACCGAGTAACGGAGTTCAGGCGGCGATGTCCGTATGAGGGGGACGGTCCCTCCGACCGCTCGTCGTTCCCTTTGGCGGGTCTGAACCGTCACGGCTGAGGCAAAAAGAACTCCGGAATCTACCCCCCCCGGGGCTCGACAATGAAATGAAAGGTGAGCGGCAGACCGCGGAGGCGGGGCTGGACGCGGAGACCCTCGCCGCCCGGTGCTGGTCTGAAACCAGCGATGGCGGGAAGAAACCCCGAGCTGGCGGGTGCCTCATGAGCCAGCGGTAGGGCACCGTACGTGCGCCGGGGCCGGCGGCACAACGCTCCCAGGCGTGACCCACCCGCCGAAAGGGGAAGAAGCAGCAGCCGGAACGGGGCTCGGTCGCCAGCACCGCTCAGCGCTCGGACAGCGCTGTCAGGCCGGCGGCGGCGGGGACCCGCAGGTTTCCCGAGGAAGAGAGATGCCCGCCCGGTCCTGTGCGCGGGGAGAAACGCAGCCGGCAGAGGAGGGAGGGCAAGGGGG
>VZTU01003739.1:0-10309 GCA_013400835.1 Zapornia atra | reverse complement strand
TCTGTCCTGAGGGGCTCTGTCCTGCGGCGGTCTGTCCTGAGGGGCTCTGTCCTGCGGCGGTCTGTCCTGAGGGGCTCTGTCCTGCGGCGCTCTGTCCTGAGGGGCTCTGTCCTGCGGCGCTCTGTCCTGAGGGGCTCTGTCCTGCGGCGCTCTGTTCTGCGGCGCTCTGTCCTTCGGGGCTCTCGGCGCGGCACCCGCGCAGCTCGCACCCTTTCTCTGTCTCTGGGAAGCCGCTGTCTTTCTGCGCCCTTCCTGCTGCTCGGTGCTCTCTGTGCGCTCCTTCTCAGTCCCAAGCGTCACCTTCTGCTTCGGTGCTCCTCGCTGCTGCCTGCCTGCGGCCGAAGGACTGCAGCTCGGCTGCCTGCGGCCCTCTACACCTGAGCCCTCCGCCGGCATGGGACTCCTTACCCCTCCTAGGACCCGCTTCCTGCCTGCTGCCTGCTCGGCTGGCAGTGTTTTCTTTCGCTTCCACTGGATTATCTTTTCTTCTCTGCACTTAAGGACTTGAGCCCTGGTTTTGCCAGTACCATTCCCTTCATCCGTGTGGCTGCCCGTTCCTGTCATCCCCAAGGATATTTGCTCTAGGGACTCGGTGTTCCTCATAGTGTGGTGCCTTGTATTGACATTGCTGGATGCACCCCAGAATACGCACCCATTTCCCAGTCCCAGGGGCCATGGTTTCTTCCCACCGTGCTTTGTATTTTACTGACGCAGTTCCTTGTGCCTCTTACTCATCTGCCTCTCCCCCACAGTGACAGGGCCTGACGTCAGGCTGTGGTGAACTCCTCAGTGTAGTCCACCCCCTGCGTTGCCAGAGATGGGTCCCTGCTCAGTACCAGACATCCCAGGTTTCTCTTGTATCAAGTCATCTGTCCTTATCCTATTCCTCCAGCTCCTGCTGTGTTTTATCTATTCTGATGAGACTGTATAATGCACGATGTATATTCTGGTCAGATTGCAACAGGCACAATGTGTATTTACTGTTTTATGAGACTAACCTTACCTTTAAGGTAAAGAGCAAGCCAGGTACTGGGGGTAAAGAAGCAGACAGCACACAAGTGATGCTAACTTGTATCATTGATTGTGATAAATGTTTTTTTTTCCCCAGAACTGTGTTGCCATGAACAGTGCTATGGTACCACTACTGAACAGTGCAGCTGTGGCCCATCATGACTTGCAGCACATAGTGAAACAGCTGTGCTAATACTCAGGTGATCTTTGTTCTGCCTGTTACTGCTTCATCAAGGGAAACAATCTTGGCTAGAGGTACTTAACTGGTACTGCCTGTATGGCATTTCCTTTGATATCCCCTCTTCTGCAGTTCCAAAAGGAAGTGAAGCAATCCTAGTTCATTAGCTCTGCTGGTCTGCTCTGCATGTCTTATTCTTCATAGGATAAAGATGTGTTATGAGGATAGCAAGGAAGAGGGAAGCAAATACAGCTGCCTGATGATTTGAACAAAATGTTAAAGCTTTGTGCCTGTTTGACAAACAGGGGTAGTGGTGAAGTCTGGATGTTCTCAAGTATTCCCCAGGCATCACCTCGTTCTCCGTATTGGAAAGGTGACCAGTCCAAACTTGGGGTGTAGCTTGTTGTTGAAGTAGTGTTTTAGTAGTAACAGTTGCATAATCTCCACCAAATCAGATATGCCAACCACATTCAGTTGTGTGTGATTGGCAGCCAAGACACCAGTTTTGTTTGTAAAGAGGCTCCTGTGAGCCCTGTTAGCCTGTTGAGGGGGAACAGGAGTCCATATGTGGGATGTTCTTGAAGCAAGCAGTTGGGTTGTAAAGGGTTACTTTACTGTTTAGGTTGTATGGGTGAGCTGTGCTTGTTGTAAGATGTTGTCTCTTACTTATGTGTGTGATGTTTCCAAAGTCATCTTTTAATGCCATCATAAATAGGTGCACTACTCTTCTTTGGACTGTAAGGCATCCAGGCAAGTGGTGCAATTTCTATTTAAAATTACACTGCTATTTCCATTATGGTCCTTATTGAAACTAGTTGGTAATTACTAATCCTGCTACAGTCAAAGGCTAAATGCACCTTTCTCCCCTATTAAATTGCTTTTCTAAGAAATCCAGCACTCTATGATGGAAAGCAGTGTCTTAAAATCACAGGAAGGCTCATTCATTGATATTTTTATATGAAATTAGTGATGTCCATGTTACATGTAATCCAAACTCACCTCAGGGTATCACTTTCAATTTACCAGTGCCATTAATTGAAGTGAGCTATATGGAGATAGGGAGGAAGGTTGTTTTTATAAGAAACAGTGTGTTGCCCTTTAATATTAAGATAATTCTAGCAAGAGATTATAAAAGAAGTATTATTTTTCTGAACCACCTCTTTCCAAGAAGAAACTCTGGCATCAGTTTGATGATTGCAAGGAAGAAATAGGCTGGAGTTATGGTCTTGGTTTTGATTCCTCATGCAAAGGTCTTGTCTGATAATGTATTGCTAATTTCAGCTAATGGAGCATACATCAGGCTTTTAAAAAGGCACCTACAAAAGCTTTTTGATCCCTCAGTGGCCACAGACTGAGCATAGTTTCTTTCAGTGCCTTGAGTCCACAAAACACCTCCTAAAAAAAGCATGTTTTATCTTTAAGCTCTTTGTGATTGAGGTGGGAGGGGGAAGCGAGTCAGACTGAGTTGATCTCTTTGAACTGTGGTAGCTCCCAGATTCACTTGAGACCTGCAAGGAAAATCTAGAAAGTGCAAATCTCTCTCAGCTTTGCATGTCATAGGCAGGGAGGCAGCACTGCTCATGAGTATCCCCAACAGTGACTTCTACAAAAAATACCTAATTCTACTTACCCAAATGAAGAAGATACTCCTTCCACTGTTTTCTACATGGCAGCATGGTTTGACAGTTGCCACCCAGAAGTGGAATATGACTTCTCATAAATGCCTTCAAGAAAAGAGAAATCTGCTTGCAGTGTACAGCAACTGAATCTTTTGATGCCTCTGTTTTCAATCTGTATAGAGAAAAGAGAAAATTATGTTTTCCCATGCCAAAATTTAATGGCATCTCATAACTAATTTGGAAAACCTTATCCCTGGCAAATGCAGGACTATAATCAAAGTAAATTTTGCTTCCAGGAGCATCCAATGCCTGATGGTCCAGGAAACTGTACAATTTATAATTCACTGGTAAGTAATTATCAGCTATATGCAATAGATTGGGATTTATGAGGTCCTTAAGTTGATCAATTATCAGTTTTAACTGTCTTCTGTCAGCTCCTGTTTCAGATTTATAGTAGTGTTAGAAATGGAGAAAGAACTAAACCATCTCCTTCAGTGGAAAGAAAAGGAAGGGAGAGAGCTACATGCTTGCAGGTTCCATGTTAAAATAAACTGCTGTGAGATGTCAAAAACCAACTCCAAGACATGCAGGAGAAATGTAACAAATGGAAAGGAGACTTTTGCCTATAACCTAAGAACTTCAGGAGACAGAGTTAGAAAGCTATGATATCACTTTCATTCATTTTAAAACATCTGAAAGTGCTACATGGGCAGAGTTTAGTGCTCTGAGAGCACAACTGGAGTGAATGTTTGTCAAGGAAAGAAGAAGATGCAATCTTCATTATCACTTATCAACAACACACTGAGGAGCATAGAACAGAATTGGAATGGTTTCACAGGTGAGATGTCACTTCCTTAGAACAGTATGCAGGAAAAGAGAAATTTAGCTTCTCTAAGATGTATTTGGATTAGGAGAAAGGAGTAACATCATTTATACAGTAAATAATGAGCATGGAGATGCAGTTATCTGTTCTAAGAGGAACACCTGGAGCATGGTAAGAGTGAGGGCTGACAGAATGACTGGGGCTGTCTTTGCACATCCTGTGCCTTGGCTTCCACAGTGACTTGTCTGAGTTCTACAAACGTGTTCCAACATGTCCTTTCTCTGGAAAGGATAGTATTAAGTGGAAGTGAGGCTGCTTTTAAACATACAGCTTAATGTACAAAGGTGTGTATGTTGGAGAGACAATATGTTGGGTGGAGATGGTGTGATTTTAAGGGAAACATAATGTGGGGAGCAGAAATGGGTTTGCCAGAAGGACATGGACACTGCAACAACCCTGAGAAATGAGATGAATCTGAAAGTATTCTGATATGAGTTATCTCAGGATGTGTTTACCTTCTGTGTACATGAGGAAACACCATCATGGTTGACTGCAGCACTATTGCCATCAATAGTGCTGGAGACTCAACATCAATGGTTCAGCCTTTCAGCTATTTTAAGCCATTGCAAGCTAATATTATGATAGGAATTGGGTTTGTGCTCTCTTAGATATGGTTTGTCCCACCTCTGATAGGCCCCTGTGAAGGAAGGAAGTCTGTTGGGGCATGTCCAGTCACAGGACTGAGATTTTTTATTAATACAGCCAATTAAAAGATTAGGATATCTAAGGCCATGTACTTGTTTAGTCATTCTCACTAATCTTTATTATTCTCTATAGATTTGTAAAACTTGCAGGGTGAGGGAAGAATAAACCTATTTCTTGAGATCTGTTTGCACATCATTCTTGTTCCATGTACCTGCTGCCTTCAGGTGTAGCAGTGTCTTTGGGATTAACCTCTTAAAAATGGTGACAGCTCTAAGTGTTCTGGGTCAAACTGCAGGTGCAATGCAGAGGTGGCTGGGTAAGTTATTTGTAACTCTTTTTAGTTATTAGTAGAGATCTGGAATTCTTGAAAGGTCACTACTGATTCATGTTACTGTGGTTCTAGAGCATGTGTAAATTTGGAGAAGAGAAGGCTCAGGGAGAACCTCACATTGGCCTTCCAATGCCTGAAAGGTGCCTGTGGGAAAGCTGGGGAAGAATTGTTACCAGGGTGTGTGGCAGTAGGAGGAGGGGTGATGGTTTAAACTTGAAAAGGGGAGATTGAGGTTGGATATTAGGAAAAAGCTCTTCCCTCTGAGGGTGCTGGGTCACTGGCACAGGGTGCCCAGAGAGGTGGTGGAGGCCCCATCCCTGGAGACATCCAAGGTCAGGCTGGATGGGGCTCTGAGCAACCTGATCTAGTTCAAGGTGTCCCTGCTCACTGCAGGGGGGTGGGACTAGGTGGCCTTTAAAGGTCCCTTCCAACCTAACACGTTCTATGACTCATTTAAAGCCAGTTCAGGGATTTTCTGTGGAGCATATCCTTTGGGAATGGGAGGAGACATTGGAGTCTTGCACCCAGTGTTGCCTCTTTGCCTGGCTGAGATGGATACTGGTCACTGAGCAGGACAGGAATTAGTCTTCCCATCTGCCTTGCCCTGGAGAGGTGTGAACAGGGGAGGTGTAAAATGCCTGTCTGGACTCCACTGAGATGACACTCCTGTTAGACTTCTTTATCTGCATAGGCATGGGCTGCAGGAGTTGGATTAATTCAGGTGAAGTGTAAATTTAAGAGGAAAATCCAGCAGAGTATGAAAGTGAACATGCATTTAGCTGTTTGTGCCTATCCAGTTCTAGGTTGAGGTTCTGCCCATGCAGCTGTTAAACCTTATCTAACCAAATAAAGGGATTGTTCAGCTGCATGAAATAACTGGAATATTGAGTTGACAGGGGAACCCAATGAGGTTCAACACTGCCAAGTGTCAGGGGCTGCACTGGGGCTGGAGGGATCCCAGCCACAGATACAGCCTGGGAGAAGAGCTGCTGGAGAGCAGCCCTGCTGAGAAGGGCCTGGGGATTGTGGTGGGTGAGAAACTCCCCATGAGCAGCAGTGGCTCTGGCAGCTGGGAAGGGCGATGGGATCCTGGGCTCCATCAGCAGAGGGGTGGCAGCAGGGACAGGGAGGGGATTGTCCCTCTCTGCTCTGCCCTGGGGAGGCCCCAGCTGGAGTCCTGTGTCCAGAGCTGGGGCCCAACACAAGAGAGATGGGGAACTGTTGGAGAGGGGTCAGAGGAGCCAGGGAGATGCTCAGAGGGCTGGAGCAGCTGCCGTACANTCAACTGTTTAAAAGAGCAGATAATGGCAGGACAAGGGGGATGGAGTGAAGCTAAAGGAAGGAAGGGTTAGATTAGATATTAGGGGGAAGTTTTTTCCAGAGAGAGTGGTGAGGGGCTGGAACAGGCTGCCCAGAGAGGGGGTGGGTGCCCCGTCCCTGGGGGTGTTCAAGGTCAGGTTGGCTGGGGCCCTGGGCAACCTTGTGTAGCTCCAGGCCTGGAGGTTGGTGTCCCTGCCTGTGGCAGGGGGGTTGGAGCTCTGTGACCCTTGGGGTCCCTTCCAGCCCAGACCATTCTATGATTCTATGAAAGTAATCAGAAGGTCACAGAACTGCACAATATCAATCCAGGTCTGCCTGGGTGTAACAAGCTGCACTGAGACTGTTGAGTCTTGCAGGGATAATCCAAACCTTGAACAGATTCAGTGAATTTGAGATGCTGGTTTCACTGGTGTTCTTCTGCTGTATCTCAGAGAAACTTCTTTGGTTGCTAGCAAATAAAAACACAGGGGGAAGAAGAGGAAAAAGATACAGGGTTGCTTTTGTTTTTACATAGATCTAAAAGCTCAGATTTCTGCTGGGCAGTCCTTGTTTTGCAGTTGTTTTCTTAGGTATCAAATATTTGGGTGGAAGAGGAACTCTCATACATCAGTGGAAGTCTTGCACTGCTTTGCAGCAGAACCACACTATTTCCTATACAACTAACTCCTGAGGTCAGTTTTGAGAAATGGCCTAAGCTGCCTTATGAGAAGAAATGATGGTGACTTTCCTCAGGAAATGACAGCATCTTGTGTTTGTAGTTATGTGTTACAATTAAAAAGAAAAAGGACCTATGTATGCCTCAGGGTGTCACCAGAAGTGGTTTTACTGGCAATTTGTCTTATTTTTTGTTTATAACTCTAGGAACTGTCACATAGGTCATCAGCATGAGGAGAATGTGAACCTACAATGTGATCTAGAGAGAAAAATCCAAGAACTAGAAGGAGAGTTTGTCAGAAACAAGTGTAAGAGTGTGGAGAAATGATATTGTGTTGCTGTGGTACCAGCTAGAAATCCTTTTATCCTGTTTTTTGGTGTTGTTTTTTTTTGGGGGGGAGGGTGGTGGGGTTTTGTTTGATTGTTTTTTAATTACAATCTTCAGGTTAACATTGCAGTATTTGTAGCAGCTTTTATTTTTAGGTTTTGCCTTTTTTTTTTTGCTTAAATTGATGAGATTTGTCATGCCAGATTAGAAAATTAGGCACTACTTGTGTAGGAGCTGTTGCTTCCCCTGTCTGGCAGCAGCCCCTTGTAAGGAACTGCTAAGAATGTGTTTAGTAATCTGAGATTGTGTAAGATTATTTCATGTAGACAGCACACTGCTAAATCAGTTAACCTTGAAACCCCAGGAGAGGTCAGCATCTAGAAAGCAGAGGCAGCCTGAGGCAGGTTGGGTAAATGTACAATGTTTATCATACTCCTAATTACAAGGCTTTTTTCTCCCCTGTCTGCCCCTGATGTTGCTATCACTTCATCCTAAAAGGATTACCCTACCAAGAGTGAATTTTGACCTTTAACTGTGAAACCTTAGGGGGGCACTATACACCTCTCTCTATGTTACAAATGTTAAAGAACATGAAACCCTTCCTCTTTGTTTTTGTATAAAAATGTGTTTGACACTCAAATTACTTTCAACCATTTCTATATTGATGTTTTTCATCATTAGAACTAGAGTGGCTCATTTGGGGCCTGTCAACCAAGCCAGTATATCTAATACAAATGGAAGGTAAAAGGGATTGTTAGGGAATTCCATCCTGCACCCAACACCTGCCAGTCCTTATCTCACTGCTCTCAGTGTAGTGGTACTGCTAAAATAACCTGTCTTCACCCAGGACTCTTTCACCCTGTCCCCTGAGGCAGTTTATAACCTACCCAAAGGAGCATGAGCCCTTCTCAGTTGAACAGTACTTGCCAACTGACTTGATTTAGAAGTTATCTGTGTATGTTGTGTGGTCAAAGCTGATGAACTGCTGCTCTGCAAGCATGAGGGCACATCATAAACACTTTTTAAATACCTTTATCAGCCTGGGCACCCAAAGGGCTGCTCACTGCAACAGTTTAACTCCTGAAAAACCCTTGGCTCCCTTATGAGCAGTTTTTCATGCAGTTATGAAGCAAAGGTGCTGTCAAGGATGTGTTCCATGCTGCTTCAGTGGTGTTTCACTGGTGGCTTTGATTTCTGTGGTTTGGACTCTGAGTAACTTGCACCATTACTTTGCAGGAATTCCATGCTAGACTGACCATTCTGTGCTACTCTTCTTGGGATTGAAATGTAAATCCCTCCAACAACTTATTTTTTTGTTTTCTCAAGTATGTCAAACAATATAACTATTTTGATTGTTTTTCCTTTAAATTCAGATTCAGTAGCTATAAGGGGTGGGAGGCAGGAGGGGAGGCTTTTCCCATAGCTTCCCCTCTCCCAGCAGCCCTCTTGTCACTTTATCTCCAGAGTGGAAAACATGGTAGTGTTTTTCTGACAGCTTTTCAGTCAGGCTGTAGTTTCTTACCTTTTCAGTAGTTCTGCAAATATTCACTTGTCTACAGTCAAAACTCCCCCATGTAATAGCAGTGAATTGTTTTGCTTAACTTTAAAAGCTTAGTGATTATAAGTCTCTATGATTAACCTCTAAAATCTTTTTCCTGTGGCTTGTTAGTGACCACTTCTTGTGGTTTAATACAGCCCTGCTGAGAAGGGCCTGGGGATTGTGGTGGGTGAGAAACTCCCCATGAGCAGCAGTGGCTCTGGCAGCTGGGAAGGGCGATGGGATCCTGGGCTCCATCAGCAGAGGGGTGGCAGCAGGGACAGGGAGGGGATTGTCCCTCTCTGCTCTGCCCTGGGGAGGCCCCAGCTGGAGTCCTGTGTCCAGAGCTGGGGCCCAACACAAGAGAGATGGGGAACTGTTGGAGAGGGGTCAGAGGAGCCACAGAGATGCTCAGAGGGCTGGAGCAGCTGCCCTAAGAGAGAGGCTGAGGGAGCTGGGCTGGGTCAGCCTGGAGAAGAGAAGGCTGTGGGGGGACCTCACTGCAGCCTGCCAGTCCCTGAAGGGAGCAGAGACACAGGAGGGGATTAAACTTTTAAAATGGATAGACACTGGCAGGACAAGGGGGATGGAGTGAAGCTGGAGGAGGGAAGGGTTAGATTAGATATTAGGGGAAAGTTCTTTCCAGAGAGAGTGGTGAGGGGCTGGAACAGGCTGCCCAGAGAAGGGGTGGGTGCCCCATCCCTGGGGGTGTTCAAGGCCAGGTTGGCTGGGGCCCTGGGCAACCTTGTGTAGCTCCAGGCCTGGAGGTTGGTGTCCCTGCCTGTGGCAGGGGGGTTGGAGCTCTGTGACCCTTGGGGTCCCTTCCAACCCAGACCATTCTATGATTCTGTGATCTTGAAAGTTGTCACAATTGGAGTTTCTGGCTTTGTTTTCTTGTGCTGGGCTTCAGGAGAGGATGCTGCTGTACTGGTGGACCTACAAGCAGTTTGTTTTCTTACAATCCTGACTATACAGATTACATGCCCAACTCCTGTTGACTCAGTATGAACAAAGGAACTGCAACTGCATGTGTAATTATTAAATGTAAATTTACACATCCTGCTTAGTCTGTGATATGCAGTGTAACTCTGATAGTGCTTGAGAAGAAACCTTTAATCTTTGCAATTTTCAGACATGAGTGCTTGATTAGGTATCTCTAATACTGTTTTGGTTTCCAATACTGCTTGCAGCTGCATTTGAATGTAGTAGCTCTCAGTAGGTGTATATCCTTTTATTTCTATATGAAACATTGCTTATACTGAGTGACAGAATATAACTCATTCAAACCAGAGTATTATTGGGGCTTTTATCTTTTATGCTTTCCTTATTGCTAGTTCAATCTAGTAAGTCATCAGACTTCCTCATAGTTCAATTTCTCTTCCTCCTGTTTTACATTAATCCTTTATATCCAAAATTTTGGCTGTATTTTGAACATTTATATGCAGGCCAATTTCAGAGGGTAAGAATATGATAGAATTATTAGTTGCATGTCTCCTTCTATTCTACTGTTAGGTTTCAGTATTCTGTAGGCACTATTTGGTGGTCTCCTAACAACTTGCTTGTCCTATTCTAAACCTGGTCTCTATTTTTGTGTGACTATGTGCTCAGGAAATTAATCTGTGAATGAAAACTGAATATTCACAGAGGGATTTTTGCTCCCTAGGTTCCTACAGGCTCTTCTTTGGGCCACCTGTTCCTAGCTGTCTTTCAATAGTTCAGTTACTGTGAGGAATATTTTAAGGATGGTTAAAGAGCATGCTGAATGGAGTGGGTTAGCTGTTTGTGGGGGTTTAGCCCTGGCTG
>VZTU01003736.1:0-11078 GCA_013400835.1 Zapornia atra | reverse complement strand
AGGATGTGTGAGGCAGGGCTGCTCACACCACCCGAGCCCTCTGGCCCCGGGCCATACTACGGAGAGTCCTCGGACACGTACTGCCCCGTGGAGCGCTGGCAGCGGCTGCGCACGGCTGTCAGGAAGCTGGAGTTCTGGGAGAGCTTCAACGCCGAGCTGATAGGCAGCGGCTTCTTCTCTGAGGTCTACAAGGTAAACAGCCCCTGACCTGTGTTGACAGCAGCTGCTGAGGCTGTGTAGATGGTGCCTCATCTGAGGAACCTGTCCCTGAGCTTGTTTCCTCATCTTCATCCCTCTCAGCTCCCTCTGGCAGGATGGACTGGGTGAAGGAGGGAAGGACAAGCCCTCTGCACACCCAGCACATCACCTTGGATGTTTATCTCACCTTCCATAGTGAAAAGGGAATGGGAGGGCTTGGTCAGGCAGTGTTCACTGATACTGCCATCCAGCCAGACAGCAGGTTTGTCAGGGAGCTAAACTGTGTGTAGAGAGAGATTAGGGGATATTTGTGCTCTGTGCATGTTTTGTTGTTGAAACTGTAGCAAGATATATTAAAGGGATGTATAATCACACTGTGTGTGTCCCCAGCACACCCACCACCCTGCAGAGACGCTAGTGCTGTAACTCCTTGACTGCTGTCCTGGGTTACAGCCTGTCCACTTCTGCCTCTATGTCAGGACACCCATGGCTTCTGGCAAGTTGGGCTCAGTCTTGGGTCCAGTTTTGTTCAACATCTTTATCCTTCACCTGGATGAAGGGATTGGATGCTCCCTCAGTGAGTTTGCAGATGACACTAAACTAGGAGGAAGTGTTGCTCTGCCTGAGGGTGGGGAGGCTCTTCAGAGGGATCTGAACAGGCTGGACCCATGGGCTGAGACCAACGGGCTGAGGTTTAACAAGGCCAAGGGCAGAGTGCTGCACATGGGACAGAACAACCCCCTGCAGAGCCACAGGCTGGGGGAGACTGGCTGGAGAGCTGTCAGGCAGAGAAGGACCTGGGGGTGTTGGGTGACTGCAGACTGAACATGAGCCAGCAGTGTGCCCAGGCAGCCAGGAAAGCCAATGGCATCCTGGCTTGTGTCAGACACAGTGTGGCCAGTAGGTCTGGGGAGGGGATTGTGCCCCTGGACTGGGCACTGGTGAGGCTGCACCTCGAGTGCTGGGTCCAGTTCTGGGCTCCTCACCATCAGAAGGACATGGAGGTCCTGGAGCGAGTCCAGAGAAGGGCAACCAGGCTGGGGAAGGGGCTGGAGGGCAAATCCTCTGAGGAGCAGCTGAGGGAGCTGGGGGTGTTCAGCCTGGAGAAGAGGAGGCTGAGGGGAGACCTTCTCCCCACCTCCCCTGCCCTGCCAGGAGGGTGCAGAGAGGTGGGGGATGGTCTCTTCAGCCAGGGGAGAGGAGATGGGACAAGGGGCAATGGGCTCAAGCTGCCCCAGGGCAGGGTCAGCTCAGCTGGGAGGGCAAAGTTTTTCCCTGGCAGAGTTGTGGGCACAGGCTGCCCAGGGAGGGGCTGAGTCACCTTCCCTGGGTGTGTTTAAAAAAGGGCAGATGAGGTGCTCAGGGATCTGGTTTAGCTTAGGATGGGAATGGTTGGACTTGCTGATCTTCAAAGGTCTTTTCCAACCTTGTGATTCTGTGATTCTGTGTCACCAGAACAAAACTACTCATGGTTGGGGCTGTTGTGAGTGACTCCCTGCACAAAGCTCCACTGCTGGGGGAGTTTGTTTAACCCTCTCTGAGCAAGCACAGGATCCAAGGTGCTTTGCTCCCCTTCCTGTGCGTCCTCTTCCCTCAGCCCAGGAGTGCTGCTGCTTCTCTGGGGCAGCAGATAGGACTTGGAGCTCTTTCCCTGAAGCCTGTTGGGAGCACTGCTCTGTGGACAGCAAAGTGAAATGAGGTGCTTCATGTTAGACAGTGAGATTCAGCCTTTATCCCTGAGAGCAGATGCTGTGTTGCTTTGCAGTGTGACCAAGTTTGCCCTCTGTATCTGACATTGGTCTTGGTTTTTGGAACATGACACAGACCCAGTGGAAATAAACTGGGCCTGACTCTATACCAGTGCCTTCAGCTCCTTTGCTCCACCAGCCCAGTGATAAACATCTCAGCCACACATTTCTCTTAGGCTGGCATCAGCTGCTTCTGGCAGGGGAGTACTCTGGCATATTCTGGGTGAGATCCCTGCCTGGTGCAAGCAGTGTGGCCAGCTGAAAGTCATGGAGCTGGGCTGGCAGGATCTGGCCAGGGACCTGCAGGAAACGTGCAAGTCAAATAGGTAAACAACAGCCTGTTGCTGTCTCCAGGCTCTGCCTCCTCCTCTGCACCTGCACTTGGTGCTGTGATACAGCCTTTGGGTAAACCTCAGGTCCAGGGGCAGAGCACTAAAGCTGTTCAAGTGAAATCTGCAGCCCAAAGCCTATGGTGGCTCTGTGCAGGCTGGAGCAATGCATGCCTCTCCCCAGCACTGCCTCCCTCTAGGAATTGCTTTCCTCACCTACTCAGCTTGCTGTTGCCATCACTTTATCTAGCAGGGCTGCAGAGAACAGCTGCTGTTTCCTTTGTGTTGACATTTGCCTGCTGCCTGGGCAGTGAGTGGAATGCCATCAGTAGGCAGCCTGGAGAAGTGGATCTTGAATGAAAGTTAATGAACTTCTTGAAGCAGAAATGGAAATGTAAAAAAAAAAAGAAAAGGTTTGATGAAAAACTCAGCCTGGGATAGTCAGTGGACAGAGGAGGAGGGGTTGGGACAAGGACAGTCCTTTGTGGGGGCTTGATATTTGTCTGTGGGATCGACCACAACCACAACAGAGTGCTCTGATCACTTGTGGCCCACTTGGGTCAGCTGGTCCCCTGTGGACTTGCAGCACTGACCAGCAGCACCCCTGCTGTGAGGCACTTCTGGTGATGGTCCTTGGAAGCTCTTTGCCAGTAGATGCTGCCTTCCAAAGGGGTCCCTCAGTGAGGACACAGGCTCCTCAGAGTGCTGGCACTGCCTGTGCTGGCTGCTCCTTGCTTTTGCCATCCTTTGTCCTGTGACTAAGCCCTTTCTCAGGAGTTGTTACATGTGGGTTTCTGAGGAAGGAGGATTCACTTGTTCTGTTGGGTGATGCTGACTCTGGGCACAGCCTTCTGCTGTGCATGACCCTGCACCCAGGAGAGTTTCCCACTTTATACACCTCAGCTTTCTGATGGGCACAAAGGAGCTGTCCAAGTGTAAGTTTTTCTTGAGGAAAACTTAAAGCTTCTTTCATTGACACTTTCATACAGAGAGGTCTGGGGTGCTCAAAGGCAGGAAAGAAATGCACTGTGACTTCTTGACACAACAGAAGGAAAGGAGCCATCCAGAGAGGTCTTGCCAGGCTGGAAAGGTGGGTCTGGGTGAACCTGATGAGGTTCAACACTGCCAAGGGTCAGGGGCTGCACTTGGGCTGGAGGAATCCCAGACACAGATACAGCCTGGGAGAGGAGCTCCTGGAGAGCAGCCCTGTGAGAAGGACCTGGGGGTCATGGGGGGTGAGAAACTCCCCCTGAGCCAGCAGTGGCTCTGGCAGCTGGGAAGGGCCATGGGATCCTGGGCTCCATCAGCAGAGGGGTGGCAGCAGGGACAGGGAGGGGATTGTCCCTCTCTGCTCTGCCCTGGGAGGCCCCAGCTGGAGTCCTGTGTCCAGAGCTGGGGCCCAACACAAGAGAGATGTGGGGCTGTTGGAGAGGGGTCAGAGGAGGCACGGAGATGCTCAGAGGGCTGGAGCAGCTGCCCTACAAAGAGAGGCTGANGAGGGGAGAGGAGGCTGCGGGGAGGAGAGGAGGCTGCGGGGTGGGGGGGGACACACACCTCACTGCAGCCTGCCAGTCCCTGAAGGGAGCAGAGGAACAGGAGGGGAATCAGCTTGTTAAAGGGCAGAGACTGGCAGGACAAGGGGGATGGAGTGAAGCTGAAGGAGGGAAGGGTTAGAGGAGAGATTAGGGGGAAGTTCTTTGCAGAGAGAGTGGTGAGGGGCTGGAACAGGCTGCCCAGAGAGGGGGTGGGTGCCCCGTCCCTGGGGGTGTTCAAGGCCAGGTTGGCTGGGGCCCTGGGCAACCTTGTGTAGCTCCAGGCCTGGAGGTTGGTGGCCCTGCCTGTGGCAGGGGGTTGGAGCTCTGTGACCCTTGGGGTCCCTCCCAGCCCAGCCCAGGCTGGGATTCTATGATGATTCTTTTTGTCTGAGGCATTGCCCAAAGGGACCCTCTGAGCAAAATGTTTATACACATTGGGAAGCACAGTCCTGCTCCCCATCTTTCTGCAACTTTCCAGTCTCAGATTTACACCTTTATTTCTCCACTCAAAGCTGACATCAGATCTTTACTCTTCATCACTCATTGGCATGAAATGAGAATAACTTGAGGGCCTCTCTGCAGTTTCCAGGGTCTCACACCAATCCAGGACACTTTGCATGATTCAAAGTGGACCAAGGACTGCTCCAGGTTGGCTAGTGCAAGGTCTTAAGGTCTGTGATCTTGGAAGAGGCCTTCTGAGCCTCTTACCCTTGCACATCTCTTCCACTGCTTTTTTTTGGGTGTGGGTCTACCCTTGCTTTCCAGTCATTTCTTCTCCAGACCAGACCAGACTTTGCACTGGCCTGTGGACAGGAACACCTCCAACTTGCTGACTCCACCAGCCCAGTCAGTATTTGTGAACTCTGATGGTGTCCAAATGGACATGCAGCCTCACTGGAGGCTCAGTGCCCAGCGCAGTGTTTCCTCTAGAGCTGGTGCAGAGCTACTACTGAGCTTCAGTATATTCTTCTGAAAGTGACTCAGATCTTCCAGATCTTAGCTGCTCCTTGTGCTCTGTCCAGGGCATAAGGGCAGTCAGAGGCTTTGGACAATGATGATTGATAGCATCTCTTACACTTATGTGCAATTATACTTACCCACCATCTGTGGTTATGAAGTCCCATCAGGTGAGGGCATCAGCAGCCTGGCTTCCTTTGACCTGCTGTAGTTATTTCAGCAGTGGCTTTCCTTCAGAAAGGAAGCAGCAGTTCATGTTGCTCCTAAGACAGTTTGTTTTGTGACCCTGATTACAAGGAACTTTTCTCCAGGCCAGCTAGGTCTTACCTGCAGCTCTTTCTTCTCCTCACCTGGGCTGGTGACCTTCTGTATAGAGTGACCATCACAGAGAGCAATGGGTGACACTTTTGGACTCAGAGTGCTGCTCTTAAGCCAGCTCATGCTGTGTCTAAACTATTTGATCTTTAAAACAGACAAACAAAACCCTACAAACCTCAAAATGAGAGAAAATTAAACAGGTGGCTGTATTCTTTGCTAATGCTGGAGAAGCTGTCAGGACATCAGTATGGGGTGTACCCCATACATGAATCCCCTTAAAACAGATGTTAATTGAGTGTGGAAATGTTGTGGTACCACAGTTCTCAGTGATGTGGTCTAGAAGCTGCTGTCTGGACTGTCAGCCCAGGTAGCATCAGCTGCAGATTCTGAGGCCAAGAGCCAGGCAAGCCCTGCATGGAGCCCTGCATTCAGTGCTGCCCTACCTTCCCATCTCCACAGGCACCAGCAGATTTTGTCCTAAAAATGCTCAGTCTGGGCAGTGGGGTAAGTTGAGGGAGAACATTTTGCTTGCTTTTCTTTAGCTTTTGGTGTCCCTGCCCAGGGGAAGCCCTGTGATGAAGGGTTTGGTGGTAACCCATAGCAGAGGTTCAGGTTGGTGTGTGGCTGGGAGGTGAACGTGGGACCTGGGTTGTAGGGGAGAGATGAGCTGGCTCTGTGCTTTCTTTGTTGGGTTTGGCAGAACCTGGGTGGAGGGGTGCTGGCACTGGGCAGGGCTGCAGGAGGAACTGGGTATGAGGAGTTGTGGTGGTTTGGAGGCCAGATGCCCACCAAAGTGGCTCTATCAATCCCATCTGTCACCCCTGCAGCCCCCCTCCTCCACCAGAACCCAGCCATGCAAAACCACAACAGGAGTTATGTTGTGGCCTTAAGCAGTGATCAGAGACAAGTAGGAAGGAGGGATGATGTGGGGCAGGCTGTGGGGAGGAAGGAATGTGGAATGCAAGGCATTGGGAGGGAGGAGATCAGCTTTGTAGTAACCCAGTATGGGCTGAGAAACTGCTCCAGCTCAATGAGCACACAAAGTTTGGTAGAGAAGTAGTGCTGTGATACGCTGGGACAGGAGGGACCTGGCTGTCCCCAGTCACCCAGGCAGGCATCAGTGAGGTGGAGCTCATGTGGAAGGGACTGCACCTTGCCCTTCAGCAAATGACTGTTGAAAGCTCCAAGCAGAAGGGAAATGAGGTTTGGGCCTTTGATTGGGAAGGGGTGCTGCTCTCCAGAGGGGAAGGCAGACCTCTGGAAGCTGAGATGTCCTGCTGCAGGTGACCCAGGCTGCTGCTTGTAAAGTGATGGTGGTGAAGATCTACAAGAGTGACGTGGACCAAGAGGTGATCGTGCGTGAGATCAGCCTGCTGCAGAAGCTGTCCCACCCCAACATCGTCAGGTGGGCACAGCCTCTGGCCAGGAGGGGTGGGGACTGTGTCCTGTGGTTGCCCCAGCCCAGAGCTGGGCACTTGTTCTTTAAAAGGGAGTGGTGGTGGTGGGGGAGTGTTTGAGGGAGGGGGAAAGGGAGGGGGAAGAAAACCCAAGAAACCAAAACCCCACAGGTTGGGATAAGGAGAGGTACTGGGACAGCAGAGAGAGAGATGCAGTAACAATAACAGGACTTGAGAGCAAAGCCCATGAGGCTGGGGACACACGATGGGGTTTCTCACTGACCCTCACAGCTCAGGTACAGCTCAGAGCCTCCCCAAACCTGCACATCCTGGAGCTGCCTGCCTCTCCCCCTGCCAGCCCCCTTTATGCTGAGCATGACATCACTGGCATGGGATACCCCCTTTGGCCAGTTCGTGTCACCTGTCCTGGCTGTGTCCCCTTCCTTCTCCTTAGCAGGGAAATATGAACAACTGACAAGTCCTTGGTTGCTTGGCAACAACTAGAAACATCCACATGTTCTCAGCACTGCTCCCATCCCAACTCCCAAACCCAGCATCCCATCCACTGCTAGGGAGGAATTAACTCTATCCTGGCTGAATCCAGGACACACTGGACTTGCCTTGGTGTCTCCAGGGGGGTTCTGGTTCTGCAGTGAGGCTTTGAGCTGAACCTTGATGACTTCTTTTTTTTGTGTGTGTGTTCTGCTTAGGTACCTTGGGATATGCATAAAAGATGACAAGCTGTACCCCATTCTGGAGGTAAAGGTTTCCTGCTTCTAAGTGTGCTGTGGGCAGGAGAGTACCCATCAGTTCTTTGTCAGGGAGGATGTGATGCATCCCTGGCTCCTGTGCCTGTGAATGGCTCTGGACTAGCAAGATTGCTCCACAGGGGCTTCTGGTCCTTTCTGCCCCACAGCTGGTCATAGCTGGAGCGTGGCACAGTCACTGTAGGGCCACAAGATTCAAGCAGAAGGGCCAAAAATGTTTCAACTTGGCTTGGTGCCACCAAAGGGACAGAAGGGAGCAGCTGGCTGGGAGAAGAGGAGCCAGAGAGGGAGGGCAGGAGTAAAAAGTGAAGCAAACAGAGAGTGGCACGACCTCCAGGGTGGCTCTGGAATGGTCGTGTGGCCTGTGCTAGTCCAGGGAGGCCACACCTTGTTCCTGTGCTGCTGGTGGCAGAAGGCACTGACTGAGCCAGTGCCAGGCTTTTTGCCTCTAGTTTGCTGCCCATGACTGAGGACCAAAGCTGGCTTGTCAGCCACCCCAGCAATGGGGCAGAGCCCAGAGACCGACAGTGACTTGCTCTGCAAGGAGTGGCATTTGCATCATGCCACGGGGCCCCTGTGTGCATCCCCAACCTCCAAACCAAAGCAGGGGTTCCTGGGTTGGCAAGGAGAGGTTCAGCACCTGTGAAACCATGCTGGGCCATGCAGCCATCTGCTTTTTGTCTCTTCTGTTCCCAGTATGTGAATGGAGGCTGTCTGGAGGAGCTCCTGGCCAGCAAAGACATTGCTTTGACGTGGAAGGAAAAAGTGGACTTAGCTTCTGACATCACCAGAGGCATGATCTACCTTCACTCTAAGAACATCTATCACAGAGATCTCAACTCCAAGGTATGCAGCTGGAAAGGGAATGTCACCCCCACACTGTTGCTGCTGACTGTGTGAGGGACCCCTTAGTGCTGCCACCAGAAAGCCTCAGGCCTCATGCTGGTCCTCTGCTCTGTGCTGATCGCTCTGCAGGCAAGGAAGCTGTCGTGATAAAGCCTGTCACTGTGTGTCATGCATTGCTTGCCAAGCTGGAGACACAGAGAGAGGAGAAATGTATTGCTCTTCATGCCCTCAGAAAGCAGATGGACATGTGTGCAGGACTGTGTGTGGTCATCTTTGCCTACAGTGGCATGAGAAGCTCTGCCATAGTGAGAGATTTCCTTTCCTGCTCACAGCAAGGAGAAAGCTGGTGCTAACAGGAGTGGGTCCTGGGCCCCAGGAGCAAGATCTGTGTGAGATGGTCCCTGTCTGTGTGCACAGTATCAGCAGGAGATGTGTGTGTCTCCTCCCTCAAGTGCAAGGAAGTTGTTTTTCATTGATCCAGAGAGTCAGGAGGGTCCTGGAAACCAATTTTAGGATGGTCGTCACCATGAATTTCCCACCATGGCAGCTGTGAAGGCAACCAAAGCCAGGGTTTTGGTGTAATTTTGGGTGGCTTTTGGGTTCCTGGTGCCTTGGGGCTGCTTTCCTCAGCAGGGCCTCATGCTGCTTGATGGGGGCAGGGCACCTCAGGCTTGCCCACAGGGACAAGCTTTGACAGAGCCCTTCCTCTGCCACTGGTACAGCAGCAGGAACATGGTGGGGTGGTGCCTTGTTGATCTCTCTTAGGAAAAATTATCCAAACCTCAGGTAGATTTGCAGCATGTCCATGATATCACAGGGAATGTGGGCTGAGGGGCTGGGTACCAGCCAGGACTATATCTGTGTTAGCTGATGCCAGAGGCTGGCTTGGTGATTGGTGGAAATGGAGCCTGTGAGTCCTTGCAGCTGGCACTGGATGGAGGTGTATCTCTCACTAGTCATTTTTGTTGGCAGGCTGAGAGCTTTTTAAGAGGAACTTGAAATATTGATGAAGGTTAGCAGTGGGGAAGCCAGTCAAGCCTTAGAGTTTTGAGAGCCATCAGCCCAACAATGAAACCCCCCTTTGTAAACTCATTGTTTGCTTGGCTTGGTTACTATGACACTGCAAACACCAGGCAAGTACAAGGCAAGACCACAGGCTTCTTGGCCAGTATGCTCTGAAGTCAGGTGATATGTACTTTCCTATTTAGTGGTAGCTGATGAGCTCAGGAGCTTTACAGATCTGTTTATGTAAAGTTAGTGTGTGCTGGAAGATCCCTGCTGTGGTGGTTCAACCCTGAAAGTAACCCAGGGAAATGCAGAAAATAGGTAGTGATGAAGGAGAGAAGTGTGCACATGCTCCCTTGAGATCTGGTTGTTAGTGGAGAAGACAGCTGGCACTTCTGCCAGTCCCCTGGGAGGTGCTGAGCAGGAGATCCTGGGGAGACAGGCTGAGACTGCTGGGATTTTGAGAAACCTTTGGATAATTGTAGAGGAATACCTCCAGAAAGCTGTGTTTGGGATGGGTGGCTGTGGGGAGTGAGAAGGGCTGAGGCTGAGTGGTGAGCAGGATCAACATGCACGTTTCGAGGGCTCCTTTAGATGAAAGGCTGTGTGTGGGTCACAGTGCCCATTGAACAGCTGCTTCCAAGGACTTTTCCTGCCTTCAGATGGGGATGGTCAGTCCCTGATCTGTGCCCTGTGCTCCATGTGTGCTGCCAGCACGCAGGGCTCTGGTGAGGTGAGAGGCTGCAGTGGCAGGGTGGCGCTGAGGGCTGGTGAGGTGCAGCCCAGTAACCCCTCCTGGCCGGGCCTCTCACACTGTGCCCCCGGGCTCCTTTCAGAACTGCCTCATCCGAGTGACGCCGCGGGGCCGAGAGGCGCTGGTCACTGACTTCGGTCTGGCCAGGGAGGTGGTGGAGCTGCCTGTGAAGGATGTGGAGAGGAAGCTGTCTCTGGTGGGCTCTGCTTTCTGGATGGCTCCTGAGATGCTGCGGGGAGAGCCCTATGACCGGAAGGTATGACACTGCTTCTCAGCTCCTAGTCCATCTTCGGAGCTCCTGAGGGAGCATGAAGGGTGTCTGCTGGTCCTGACATGTCCTGACAGCAGAAAACCCCCAGGAAACATGTCCCTGCTACGTGGACCTTTGCTCAGTGATGCTCTGCTTAGGAACTTGGGAGTTCCTTATGTGGCCTTGTTAAGTTAAACTTCTAGGGAGATGGGTTGCTACCATGGACAAACAGAGTGAAGACTCTCTGAGGAAGATGCTGGGTGAGTTACAGCCAGATGAGCCTGTTGTATCATCTGTGGGAGGTGCCAGAGCTGTGGTAGAAGCACCAGGCAAGAGCACAGGGCCAGGCTTCCAGAAGTGAGGCTGTGGTGTTTCTGGGAGGATTTAAAAGTCCAGAAGAAGATTAGGAGTTTGCTGCCTCCATCTCCAGTGGGCTTTTGTGTAACTAATGAAGGACCTTGTCATCTGTCCTCCTCTTTCTCATGCTTTGCTTCTGTGCATGTCCCACCTCCTGCTCTCCCACCCTTCCTGCAGGTGGATGTGTTTTCCTTTGGCATTGTCCTCTGTGAAATCCTGGGCAGGATCCCAGCTGACCCTGAAGTGCTTCCCAGAACTCAGGTAATGATTCCAGCAGCCAAATCTATCAGTGTTTTCTCCATAGTACCAGACTCTAGACCAGGCAGACCTACACATACATGTTCACACCCAGGTTTCTCTCTAGAGGTTTTTCCCTGAGAAAATCTGCTCTCAGAATTTTCAGCACATCAGAGTTCAGTGCATCTGCAGTTTCAACATTTTTGCTAGATCAACAATTTGAGATGAAACACTTCTGTTTAAAGACCTTAATTACAAATAGTTCATTTTGCTTTGACATTTCGGCTTCTCCACTGAAGTGTCAGGTTAAACACAGCTTTCACCACAAACATTTATTTTGAAATACAAATTTGTAATTAATCATAGAATCCCAGAATCCC
>VZTU01003732.1:1538-33042 GCA_013400835.1 Zapornia atra | reverse complement strand
GGGGGGATGTACAGCCCCTGGATAACGGGGGTGCACAGCCCCTGGGTAACGGGAGTGCACAGCCCCTGGGTAACGGGGGTGCACAGCCCCCAGGGTAACGGGGATGCACAGCCCCAGGGTAATGGGGGTGCACAGCCCACAGGGTAAGGGGGGTGCACAGCCCCTGGGTAATGAGGGTGCACAGCCCCCAGGGTAAGGGGGGTGCACAGCCCCTGGGTAACGGGGGTGCACAGCCCCCAGGGTAAGGGGGGTGCACAGCCCCCAGGGTAACGGGGGTGCACAGCCCCTGGGGTAATGCAGGGACACTGGAGAGCCTGAGGCTCACACTGGAGCTGCCCAATTCCTGCACCTGCCCATTTCACTGTACTGCAAAATAAACCTGCTGCCTGCACCTCCTGCTCCCTCTCAGGTGCTGGCAGATGGCAAGCAGGCTGTGAATTTCCTGGGAATGGGATTCAGCTCTGGAAAGGAGCCTTGGCCCAGGCTGGCACTGAGCTGCACACAGCCCCGGGGCTGGTCCGGCCGCAGAGCAGAGCCCTCAGCCCTGGGAGCCGGCCTGGAGGAGGGCAGCCAGCTCAGTGTCCTCATTCCTGTGGCAGACAAAGCCAGGGTCTGTGAGGGGCTGTCGGGAATACCTGCCCCTTGGCTTTGGCAGTGTAACGTGAGCCTGTCCCCAGCTCTGAGACACCTATTCAGGGCTGGATTTTCTCAAAGTCTTGTTTCAAGAGAGAGGAAAAGAAAACAAAGCCCCTTGGTCAAAGCATCCAAACAGCCCAAGAAGGGCCCTGAAAAGCATCTTTTGCTCTGCCCCCTTCACATGTGCCAGGTGCTGGGGTGTGCTCAAGCACCAGACGCTGTCTGGGTGATGAAGATCTCCCCCAGCACCACTGGGATGGATGGCCTGTCTCCCCAGGACGGGCACCCCATTCAGGTAGCGAGCGTGCCCCCCCCAGCTGCCCCAGCAGCTTCTGCTCCTCGACTTGGTGCCTAAATCCAGGGCTTGTTCAAGCTGCTGAGACTCCAGCCCCACTAAAAGGTGTCAGCCTTCCTCTCTGCTGGATGTTGTTAGCTGAACACACTCATTTGCTCAGTTAATCATGTGGAGTGAGTGATCCCCCTGCAACCCCTTGGCCACAGTCAGCTCGGTCCCACTGATGGGGCAGCTTCCACCCCCCAGCTCCTCCAGGGAGGCTCAGGAGTGGCCCCTGCAGCGAGGGGCCCCTCAAACAACAGATACAGCACCCACGGCCACGTGCACTATCACACACCAGTGCTCTCTCTCTGCCCCAGGAGAGGCATCTGCACCAAGGGATAGGGCACTGTTACTGCTCGTAGGGGTGATGGGAAGAGGATTATTCAGGTTTGAAACCAAAGCTTAGAGCAGGGAACACAAGACCCAAAGACCGGGGAGGAGCCACCCTAATCGGAGCACTTTCCCCTCTGTATTGAACATTCCTGGGAATGGAATTAGGACAGCAGCTCCTGCTGGGCCTCACTTCCCTGTCAGTTATTTCCTACCACCTTTGCTCCCGCCGGGGCAGGGACCTCCAGCCACCATTCCTCCTTGTCCCTGTGGCATGCTGTCCTGGCTCTGGCCACTCAAAGCCACCCACAAGGGAAGGGGCTGAACTAGGACAGGTCAGCACTGAGCACGGGAGCCGGATCCTTTCCCCATAACCCTCCTCCTGAATAACCAGAGTGTGGTGTGGGGCTGACGCTGGGCAGGCACTGGCTGTGCAGCCGGGGGGGGGGCAGAAGTGGTGGCACGCTGAGCGCTGCGGTGCTGCAGCGCTGGTAACCGCCAGCCCATAAATAAAGGATCTAATTTTACACCTGCACCCACTCCTCGTGCTGGGCTCGGTGCAGATGGGCCGCAGCCTAAAATTAGGGCGGCTCCCAGACACGGTCCTGGACACGTTAAAAGTAGAAACATGCCAAGGGGGGGTAATGTCCTGGCCCAGCGCTCCAGCCTCCTTCCCCCCAGGGCCAGTGGGAACGGACCCCACAGCGCGTGTTGGGTTACAGGGCTCAGGCACACGGTGCAGACGGGGCTCCTGGCGGGACCGCAGCGCCCGGCTCGGCACCGCGCTGCCTCGGGGTCTGGCAGGAGCAGTCCCCAGCTGCTGGCCATGGTGGGAAGGTGCCGGGGGTCCCAGGAAGGTGTCCAGAGGAGGGGCACTGAGGTCAGCCACCCAAGGTTTCAGGCCCCTCTGTCAGAGGCCTGCTGTGCTCCCCGCCTCAGCTCAGCCCAGCCCTGACCCTCCCACAGCCTTTGCCGCCACCCACCAGCATCGCCCAGCTCTGGGCAGTGGGAGATGCCAGGAGCAGAGCGTGGCTGAGCGGGGGCGAGAGGGTCCCCAGCCACTGGCAGCTCTCTGTGACAGCTGCCAGACGTGAGGTCTCTGTCCCACTGCACCTTCTCCTTCCAGCACCGACCTGCTCCACACCCCTCTGACCTCTGCCTGACTCAGTTTCCCCTACTCCCATGGCAGGAGCGCTGATTTAGTCCCCTCGGATGCCGAGAGGACTGGCTCAGGCACCAGCCTTGGCACAGGCAGGCGAGGTCACGGTGGCCACACCGGTTCAGCCGGGGCAGGGACCCATCGGAGCAGATTTTGGGGAGCAGCTTCCAATGTGAAACTCCCGTGAGGAAGAACCACCATGAGAAACTCCTCCCCAGCCGCTCCCAGTCGCTAATTGCAGAGCGCGATGGACCGCGAGGCACGCAAGGATCATCCCCCCACGGGAGGAGCACCATCACCTGCACCCGGGTTCCGGAGGAGGCTGGGGGTTGGTGCAGGTCAGGGCTCCCCAGCCGCAGCCCCGCCGCGCTGGTTTGGGTGCGGTGAAGATGCCAGCCCTGGGCTGGGCTGGGCTGGCAGCAGGACTGGGATGTCGGGACCAGGGAGGGCTGCCAGCACCCGGGTGGGGGCCGGGTGGCCCCGGCACTCCCCGCTCCTGGGGTCCCCGAGGGTGATGCCACCCCAAAGGGTCACTTGAGGCAATCTGGGGGAAACGTGGAAACCCCACAGCAGGGTTGGGCCATGACAGCAAAGGCGCTGAGCTGTGCTGGCACACTCAGATCCAGCCTTGACAGAGCCAGCGGTGCTGGGGCCACAGGGACAGTGCTCAGCCCCTTTCCATGGGCAGCTCAGCGAGGAAGGGAGCGCTGTTATCCCCATCCAGAGAGCTGGGCCCCCGGGTACCGAATCCCTCCTGTTTGCACAGAAAGGGGACGCTGAGTTTCCACTCTCCACCCAGTTGCAAAACAAAAGCAGCGGCCGCGGCCTCAGGAGTGTCCGGCTGGTACCGCGCCCGCGGTGCGGCCCGGCGCTGCCACGGAGCCAGCACGCTGGGGGATGGCTCTGGGCTGGACTCCGCTGCCAGAAGCCACTTTCTCACCCCTGGGGGTGCATGTAGGGGCTGTCACAGGGCCAAGGGGGATGTGCCCAGCAGCTCCCAAGTGTGGGCTGCTGGGTTCTGGCGTGTCCGTACCTCACTGGGGACCTACAGATGTGCTGGGGACTCAGCAAAGCCACCCTGGGGCCAGTGCCACAGTGAGAGATGGGAAGGGGGCCGTGTGCCAGCCCAGACACCGGCTGGACGTGGCTTCTGAGCTCTTTGTGTCATGGCCAGGCAGGGATGGAGCCCATGGGAGCCTTTGCTGAGGAAGGCGGCAGGTCTCTGGCAGCAGTTCCAGCCCGTGACACCTCAGGCTGACACCAGGCTTTGATCCTCACCACCTCTGGGAGAGGGGAAGGAGGGGGTGAGGGCATGTGGCCTTTTCCAGCTCCATTAGCTGACCTAACACAGTAATGACATGCCTCTGCCGCCCTGCGAGCGGGAAGGGGCCAGGATGAGCGAGTTGCTCCTGAAAGGCTGCTTCAAAGAATAAACTAATTAGCAAGCAGCTCGTTGCTGGATTCAGCAACCCCTCAGTGCAGATTAAAGGTGACAAGCAGCGTCTGAGCCGAGAGCAGCACGCGCAGCTCGCTGTGCCAGGCCCTGCTCACCCTTCTGCCACAGAGGTGGGGCTGTGCAGGGCTCCTTCCCAGCCCTGGAGCAGCTCAGAAATGGGATAGACACAGGGGAGCAGCCAGGGGCTGTTTCCTGACACCCAGGACAGCAGCACAGGGAAGCTGTGGGGTGGTGTTTGCCTGGGCACCTGTGGGGCTTCTGGGCGATGGGACAGGGGCACCTGAGCTCTCCACATTCCTCCACCTTCAACTCAACCATCAGTGACACAAAGTGGAATTAGCTGGAGTGAGTAGGGCCAGGCTCTGGCATAATCCCTGCTCCTCAGCTCCCCCACTGGTACAAGGTCCCCCCAGCCCCATACAACCTCCCAGGGTCTGCGTGAGCCAGCGTCTGTGTTCCCCAGGGACATGGCAAGCCAGGCAGACAGACAGACCGACTGACTGACCCTGGCACAGCCACCCCAGCAGTGGTCCAGCCTCAGAGCTGTGAGGTCGCTGTGCCCCGGGCTGGCCAGGCATGGCAGAAGGTGCTTTGATGTGAGTGGGCCCAGGGCACAGGTCAGAACCCACCTCAGACTCAGCCCACAGCTCAGCAGCGCTGTAACGCTGAGCTCAGCATGAAGCTGCCCTGGGGAAGCAGCTGCCCGATGCCTCAGGCCAGGGAGAGCTCGTCCTTCCCAGGACCAGCAAAGGCTTCCCAGCTCCCAGGGGCAGCCCCGCGCCAGGCACATCCTCTCCCTGGGCAGGACGAGCAGTCCCAGGAGCCTACCATTCCTGCAGCCAAAACATCCCTTACCTGGAGCACCCTGGGGCAGGGACAGGGGGACAGGGCTGCAGCACCCAAAACCTTGGTGCTGGCTGAGCCACCCACTGCTGCCAGCCCCACGCCCCCCACCCAGACAGGGGATGCACCTCCTGCTCCCAGCACTGCCTCTGGTTTCCAAGGCAACTTCCACTCATGGAATCACTCAGTATAGTTCTTTTCCATGGAAAGATCCCTGCTGCTCCTTCAAGCAGTCCCTCAGTGGTTGTGTTCCAGCAGCCCAGCCCCTGACCAGCACCACCCTACGCAGCCCAGAATGGACCTGAAGCGTTAGTGCTGCAGTGCAGGCAGGCAGATGGGAGAGGGGGGTATGTATCCTAACTGGGCAGCCACCTCACAAGACAGCCACCCCTTCCCAGGGTGCAGGCTCACCCCCTCCCCTCTCCAGGAAGGGTGCCTGGGGCAGTGTGTGTGTGGGGGGGGTCTCCAGGGTCTCACTTGGGGCAGCAGGTGCAGCGTGGGTCCAGCCTGCAGCACCAGCCCAGCCCTCTGGCACAGGGGTTCATTGATCCCTGGATCCTATGGTTTCCTGTCACAACATTGTCACTAAAACCTGATATTTTGCCCCAGAAATAGCAGCCAGCTCAGCCATAGCCAAGTCCCACAACGCTTTTCATAGCCATGACCAAACCCCTCCCCTCCACCGTTCCCTTCCTCACCTCAAACAGTGCCTGCTCCAGGTAAGAGGGGTGCAGAACGCAGGGGGGTCAGTGCTCTGCCACCCAGGGAGGTGACCCCACTTCCAGGGCACCTCTAGATCCTGTCCCACACAACCAAGGGATAGCATTTCCACACAGAGAGGGCCTGAAGTTGGTCCCACTGCCTGCCCTTCCCACTGGGCTGGGGACTTGGCTTCCAAGTCACCAGCAGTTTACAAACAGAAAGGAGTCACTCTAAAATTGCTCTGCATGAGCCATTACAGAGGAGTTTCTTAACAGGCCTTGGGGCAGCAGGAGACAAAAGGCATAAACAGGAGACTGCTCCCAGGCATCATTTAGCAGGGAGCTGGAATGGCCAGTTGGGAACTCCAGGATGCAGGAGCACAGCCAAACTGCCCTGGGAAACACACAAGGAAGCAAGGGAGAGAAACAAAAGCCAGACAGGACAGAGACTTACACAACAGCCTAAGTCAGTAGTGCTGTGCAGCTCAGAGTTAATTCCATTAGGGACCTTCCCAGAAAAAGCTTGCAGGGAAGTTGCAACACCCAGAGATAAGCCTGACCTCTCAGCATCAGGCTGGAAGAGCCAAGTACAACACAAACCTGCCCCTGGAAATAATCGAGGCCCCTCGGGGGTGTCAGACCCTCAGTCAGGCTGGTGTTAGACCCCACCTCCCACAGCCCCTTCCTGGCCTCTGCTGCAGCTCTTCTTCCTCGCTGTGATAGTGAGATGAGAATTGGGAACAGCAAGAGCTTCCAGGAGGACTTGAGAAGCAGCAACCACACCGAGCAGGGACCTTGCAGCACACCCCACCCACCCTCCTGTTCGCCTCTGGAGATGGGACTCTGGATATGGAAGGAACTGGAACAGGAGGGTGATGGCCAGAGGCTTTTGGGAGCTCTGCTCGGTCAAACTGCATCATCACTACTTAGGGAGTAAGAAATCCCAGAGGAGAGGAATCCACTGCCCCCACTGGAGTGGGATGCACAGGCTTTAGAATCATAGAATGGTCTGGGTTGGAAGGGACCCCATGGATCATAGAGCTCCAACCCCCCTGCCACAGGCAGGGACACCAACCTCCAGGTCTGGAGCTACACAAGGTTGCCCAGGGCCCCATCCAACCTGGCCTTGAACACCCCCAGGGATGGGGCATCCCGTCCCCTGAGCTCTGAGTCCCCTGAGTTAAAAAGAAACACAGCATCTCCACGTTAACACTGAGAACTCTACACTCCTCCTGACACACTCAGTACCTGGCAGGACACGGCCAGGGGCAGGGACTGATGAAATACCAACACTAGAAACAAGAGTTGAAGTTAAAAAAGTTTATTTGAAGACTTGTAAAACAGCTCTGAGAGACCAACATGTCCAAGACACTACGATATGATAATGCATTTTCCTATTGTTAGAATATAAAAGTCACAGTCCTTCAGCTACCTAGAGAAGAGTACAGTCATGGACCACACGTTTCACTCCCCACACCAAGAAAGCAAGTGGATTTGAGTCAGATTAATTGACAGCACCAACACGAGGTGATCACGACCCTCACAGGACTGAAGGCCAGTGTTTGTCATTACTAAGCAATAAAACAGATCAGTGAAGCAAACCTGGAAGTCAGAGCAGACCCACGAGCACTGGGGGTTCACACAACGAGACACCGTAAAGCACTGGTACACCCCACAACAGCAGCAAGCCAGAAACACCACAGAGTTCCCCTGACAACTCCCAGCTTCCACCTCAGGACAAGAAGTCTTCAGAACTTAAGAGATGCCAGCTCCATTTTAAACACACAAGCTTTATTCACTTCAAAGTTCACATGAATTCGTGCCATAGGCAGGTGAAGAACAAGATGCAGGAGGGACAGTACTACAAGGACCCAGCTATCACCCCGTGGCAGAGCAGCTCAGGTTATACTGCTTTCCGGTGGTACTCAGGAGGGGCCACTTCATAGTCACTGGCACTAAACAAGGCTGAGGAATTCTTTGCTAAATACCTATGGAAAACAATGAAAAGATTAAATTACCTTCTTGCCCAAAGTCTTTGTCCTTTAGCATGCCATGAGCCAGCTGCCAGGTGTTCCCTGAGACCATAACACCCGATTTCAAGAGTAGGAAAGCACCATGTGCCTGCTGCAAGTCAGTAGGAAGAAATTAAAGGGTTTGACAGCTCATGGGAAAAAAAAATAAACACAAAAGATCATCTCCAAGCAACTCCAGCTCCAAGGGAGCACTGGGAGTGCAAGAGTCACAGGCTGCCATCTGAGGTTCAGTCAGCTGCTGTACCAAGAAGGGATTTTCTACTGATCACCCTCTGAGGGGCAGAGACAAGGAGCAGGACACCAGGAAGGTCTGTCTGCACAGGTGTGGAGCTTAAATCCAGGGCAGCTACAGCCACGTGAGCCATGGCCAGGGAAGTGGCACAGCAGAGGATAAGCACTGTCTGCTGGAACTTCCAGGGGGATCTGGGGATTTCTGGCTGCTGTGCTGGCTTCACCCTTCCATCCACCCCACTGAAAGCTCTGCAGCACTGGCCCTTCCCTCAGACTTACCCAGAAGACCACGATCAAGTCCAGACTCTACCTCCTCCAAGGCAAGCTTGCCCTGGCTAGCAGGCCAACCCATTTCTAGCCCTAGAGCTGCCAGGGATCTGACAAGGGTTTGCTTCCAGCTTCCAACAGCTTGTTACTCAGAGGTGAAACATGGTATTTACCATCCAAACAGCACGATGCTTCCTTGCTGTTCACACAGCAGAGCTGCTGAGTGCTCCCAGCAGAGCGCTGAAGCCTCACATGGAGATACACAGAGCACTTCTCCAGGGCATAATCACAAACACAAGCTGATGGGTTCAGCAAGTCTGACCAAGAGAATCTGCTAGTACAGCAAAACACTGCAACACTGAGCTGCCAGAGCACTGAGCAGTCCCACACCACACACCCATCCCTACACAGACCACAGAAGCATCACACAGAGCTCCTCCAGTGCAGTGCAGCCACACAAGGCTTGTATTTTTATGTAGGGTGGGGTTTTCATCCCAAATATGCCACGTCTGCAGCACAGACAGGGCACAGGGGCCACGAGCTCCCACGACAGCCTGTCCCAGACTTCATGTCAGGAAGTTCATGGGGTTTTCACTTTTCCTCAGTTGTTGCTGGGCAATTTGTTTGCTGTAATTGTCATCTGCTTTTTATAGCAGCCACAAATCAACACTTCAGCAGCTATTTTGAAACAAGTGGCAGACTTGGGCAGTTTAGAAGTGCAGACTAACAGACACACAAGCACACACCTAGCAAGCAACAGCCTCAGTGCAGCTGCTGAGAAGTCAGAACCAGTCTTCATGTCATGGCACAGCAGAAAGCTTCACATGGGGATAATGAGACATATTATGGCATATGTAATAATTGTGCCCTGAAAAGAAGCCACATGTCAACAGCCTGGGCTTACTGGACTTTTTCTTTGCTGCCCAAAGACTTAAAGAGTACTTACTTTAAGAAGTCATGCAGGTAGTTTAACAGCAGAGCCAGGCTCTTCTCATCCAGGGGAGTGTAAGCAAGCATAGCTCCGATCCGCACTGTTCCAGGTGAAAGAGCACTTGTTAGCTACACACCACCACTCCAACAAGCATTTCAGTACACTCCAAAACCTCAAAGTAGCAGAGAAAAGCAGCCCAGGAATCCATTCCAAGACATACAAGCTCATCCAAAACAACTAGACTGTTGAAAAACCCCCAAATCCTTGAATGGCTCCCAACATTTTAGGCACGTGGAGGAAGGGTAGACCATGTTTCACAGCTGCCTGTCAAAGTTCTGCAGTTCCTAACACTGAGACTCAAGACAGGAAGAGGAGGCACTTGAACACTTGTAAGGGCTCATCTCCCAGTCTCCAGGGGTGATACTCACCAAATAACCTCAGTAGGTGTGGGGCACCATAGACTTGGGACATCGGAGCATCCGGGTGATCTGCTAAGATTTCAGCATACTGGGGCCTCTCAAACTTGTACAGCAGCTGAGTTCCCAGCATGACATTGAAGTATTCTTTAATTCCAGCCACAACCTCGTTGACTGCATACTCCCTGGGAAGGAGAGAGCACACTGCAAGTCCTGTTCTAGCGACGGGGCGGACAGGGCCAGAGTTGGCTCAGCCAGTGCATCAGACTCACAAAGATCTTTCACAAGCCTGCATGTTTCCAGAGGAAGTTTGTCTGGAGACCTTAAATTACAGAGCTGCTTGATGCACTTCAAGCCCTGCTTTAAAGATGGACTGTTCTGAACTCAGTAAGAATTTAGGCAAACTAAGACCAGCCTTGCTTCCACTCCAATCAACTCCCAGGGCAGCCCTTTCAGAGCAGCAGGATGCCTTTATACAGGCTCTTATCAGCTTCTTCTGTCCTCAACTGAAGTTAATCCCACTCACACACCAGTTTAAAAGCACAATACTACAAGTAGCCTGACAACTCCTGCTTAGGAGCTCACCCTGTACCCCCCTGTACCCAGGTCTCCCAATGCTGTAAGTCCTGCAGACCTCCAACTGCACAGCTAATGGGAGAGCACCTGCATGGGAATCAGCAGCAGCGCTGCAGACCTGAGCTTAATCCTCACCCCACCCCACAAACAAGTTCAGAACATGAGGGCAGTTACATAAAAGAACGTTAAAGCACCCTGACAAGTCAATAGCATGCCTCCTCTGGAATGGAAGAGGATAACTTCACATCACTAGTCCCTCTGCCCTGAGAGCAGGACAGCTTCGTTGGGGAGCACACACCCTGTTTGCTGTCAGGGCTGGACTGCTGGGTGATCACCCACACCAATGTGCAGAGCCACGGCACCTTGAGCTGATCAGCTCTGCCCATCTGATGCCTCAGAAGCCATCTCCTGCCAGGCAGATTCTGGGTAGTCTGTTCAGCTCATACACAGCAAGCACCCCTGATTTCATCTGCCTGAGTCAGGAGCCTGAGCAAGCAAAGGGACAGAGAACTAATCACTTGGCTTCTGCCTGCTTCCTCCAGGAGAAGGTGGGGGCAGCTGAGGTAATGTCCAGAAAGCAGAACCACCTTCTTGCACTGCCTCCCCAGAGACTCTGACTCCTCCATCCCCTTGGTGTTGAACACGAAGCTGGACATAGGGCCAGGACCCCTTTAACACCCCAAGTTTGCCATGCAGCTTGGCACCTCAGGCTTGCAGCACCCAGGACTCACTTGTTATCTGTATTTCCTCTGGACTTTTTGTAGTTTGCATAATCCTCCAGTATGGAGTCCACATTCTTCTTGGCAGGAAGATAGAAGAGCTACAAAACAACCAGAACTGAACAAATCCAAGCTCATTTATGCAGCTGTATTCACAGCAATGTACATAAGGACAGTTCTAGAATAAAATTAACAGGTTCAGATGGTAAGTGGTATTAAAGGGACTCCCAACTGGTTTGGCTGTGTGTACTAAAACCCCTGTAACAGCCTCTCTGTGTTCCCATTTCATACCTGTGCTGCTCAGCAGCGACCTGATGAACTGCTGGAGTCACCCCCAGAGTCACAGCAAAGGCTCCAGAACTGGAGCCTGTGTAACACACAGCAGTGCTTACTCACTTCTGCAAGCTGTAGGGTTGCATCAGCAGGATTTGCCAAGAAAAAAAGTCAACATCACCCATGTATCTGAATCAAACCTCTGAGGTTGGGAAAGGCCACTAAGCCCACCAAGCCCAACCATCTGCCCAACACCACCACACCAACCAACCCACATCCTGGAGAGCCACATCTACACCCTGAGGAACCCTTCCAGGGATGGTGACCCCCCCCGCCCCCCACCAATCTGGGCAGCCAACAGCCTCATCACTCTTTGAGGGAAGAGGTTTTTCCCAATAGGAACTGTAGGGCTTGAACAAGGTTTTGACACGTTGTCTGGGAATGCAAGACCAGGGACAGTGCCCCAGAGCAGCAGCAGGTTCCAGCACACAGTTGCAGCCTATGAAGCAGTGACAAACAGCTTGCAACAGCACTATTCCCTGTGCCTCCTGCCAACTTCAGTAGTGGCTTCACACAAGAAACAAGTCCTGATCCATTAATGTGTCTTAAGGACACAGAAGGGTTTTATAAACTTTACTTTCCATCTTAAAAGTAATTCAACATATCAGAAAGCTTTATATGGACCCAGCCTGGCAGAAGTCACTGCCCTAAGTGACAGCACTCTGTCAGAGCTGTGGAACAACCTCAGATACTCATGGTGACACATAAACAAGGCAGGAAGCAGCTGAGATCAAATATCCATCACACACAGCGTCCCTACAGACCAGTCTTCCCCTGGAAGCACACCAGCAGGCCAAGCACACAGAGCTCACACTGTGCTCAGAGCTGAACTAAGTGGGATTTAAACTCTTTGTCCTTCTAGCTTAGGTTTGATTAGGCCAAGCCTATCCTACAAATTTACATGCAACTCTGCTGAGCCAGAGTCCTACTCAGGGGTGACCTTCAGTTACCACCCAACTGGAGTGGGGACTGCTCAGTGAGCCATCAGGGTGTTGTCAAACTCTGACAGGAGGCTTCACTGCTCTGCACTTGAAGAGGACATCAAAGTCCAGCCTGGGTGTCCTTGTGTGCTCATTTGACAGATTACCTGCTTTTGCCTGGTGATCAAGTCCCAGTCATCCACCAGCCAGGGTTTCAGCTCTTCTGGGATTTTCACCTTTACTTCAACTCTGTTCATAAATGTTTCTTCCTGAAAAAAGCCAAAGCAGGAGAGTTTCTCTCAGGTAACTGGCCAAGCTCAGGTCCCCCGTTTTCCCTGGGGGACTGAAACATGCTGGGCTGAGGAATTGCTACAGTAACTCGTGTAGGCTCCACAAAGAACAAGGAAACTGGATTGAAAGCAGCCCTGAGAAGGACTGGAGTGTGTTGGTGGATGAAGAGCTCAACACATATGGCAATGTGTACTCATAGCCCAGAAAGCCACCCATGTCCTGGGCTGCATCCCCAACAGCAGGACTGGGAAAGGGGGATTGTGCTCCTCTAGGACAGAGACCCCCCCAGCAGTGCTGCCTCTAGCTTGGGGGTCCCCAGGACAAGGAGGGCAGAGCTGTTGGAGTGAGTCCTGAGGAGCCATGGAGATAAGGCAAAGGCTGGAACCCTTCTGCTCTGGAGCCAGGCTGGGAGAGCTGGGCTGGCTCAGCCCAGAGAGGAGAAGGCTGCTTCTGGGGAGAGCTCCCAGCTGGGGAGCTCCCTTCCTGGCCCTCAAGGGGCTCCAGGAGAGCTGGAGAGGGGCTGGTGCCCAGGGCAGGGAGGGCCAGGCCCAGGGGAACGGCCTTCAGCTGCAGGAGGGGGATGGAGAGGGGCTGGGAGGCAGAAATCCTTCCTGGGGAGGTGGAGGCCCTGGCACAGGGTGCCCAGAGAAGCTGGGGCTGCCCCAGGACCCCTGACAGGGCTCAAGGCCGGGTTGGATGGAGCTGGGGGCACCCTGGGCTGGGGTGTCACTGCCTGTGGCAGGGGGACACTGGGGAGCTGAGATCTCTGCCCACCCACACCAGGCTGGGGTTCTGTGAAATAAGTTTTGATTTTCCAAGGCCACTTGGGAACCTTTCCAAGCTGGAGCACTTCACACTGCCTTCCTGCAGGGAAAAGACCCCTGTCTGTGCTGCTCAGCAGTGAAAGAAGTTCCCTGTCACAGATGCCAGCAGAATCAGGAACACATACACTTTCAACTGTTGGATCTACTCGAGCCCTCTTCTTCCTGGGAGGCTGGGGAGTCTCACTGGTACTGCTCCCTTCTCCAATTCCTGGAGCTGTGCAGAAAAGAGACATTTTGCTGCTTAAGAAAGCTGGGAAGTCAGGAAGAAATACCAGCAAAAGATAAATCCAGAAGAAGGATTTAAGACTCAAGATTTCCCTCACATTACCTTGTCACTTTCATTTATTTTTTTGGTTTAAATATTACTTGTATTCCACATCTCTGCACTTTAAACTGCTGTGCTTATGCTTATCCAAAGTGGGATGCTTCTACCTGAAACCAAGCCACTGTGTCAGTAACAGCCTTTGTGGGAACTTTTGGAACCAGCAGTTTGGCTTTGCAGGTGTCACATCTCCATCTCAACAAGAAAACACGATCCTGACTTAGGAAATGATTTGAACAGATCCTTGGAGGCATCACTTTGCTTTTAATTTGTAAGAGATTAAAATCTTGACAGGCTGAAACAAGCAGTTTGTGTACAAACCAGAGGAGCACACGCTCCTCCTGCCCAAGAGGAGGAGACACCTGAAGTCCCAGAGGAACAGCACAGTAAGGAGGCTTAGAGCTGAGGCAGGTTTAAGGTCTAAGAATCCTTCAGCAGGGACATCCCCTTACACACAGAATAAAGGCATACTTACTTTTCTGTTTGTTCTTTTTTGTTTTCCTGCAAGAAGAACACAGATTATTGCAGATACCAGGACAGCAGCACCTACAGAACCCAAAGCAGAGAGCCAGAACAACTGCCCACAGATCCAGAACTCTGAGCAGACACTCGGTGCCCCATGGAGCATTCAGATAAAAGCACATGGAAAACATCAGATACCACTTAGCATCAGTTATGCTACAAGATCTTCCATGTATCAAGCTAGAAATTCACCATTTTTTGGGGGAAACCACTAAACTTAAGTCTACAAAACCCCAGAAGGCATGCCAAGATCACAGGAGTGTTTAAAATCCTGTGCTGCCATGCAACTAACATCTACAGAGGTGTCATGCTTCCCAAGTGCTCCTGGAAAGCCCCACCAGATTTGTAGGTGGTTTATTTCTGTGTTTTGGGGATTGCTTAGAGACAGAAAATGGGACAAGGGAACAGAAGTGCTGGGAATTGCCAGGTAAGTCTCAGGCAACTGAATTAGCTTCCAGTGAAGCACTGAAAAGCCACCACTTACCCCTACAGCAGTGCTGTTTACACCTCCCTCCACTGACAGGATTACACACATGAAGCTGCATGGGCTGCCTGCAACTTTAGGGGAGATCACAGGGACACCTGCCACTTCTTTGGAAAGGTACTAAATAGTGCTGTCCCTGACATTTATCTTTTCCAAATGCTTCCCTCAGCACTTACTAGTTTTAATTTATACATTTCACCCTGCTCTAAAGTCTCTATCCTTAGCCCTTATCTCTACTCCAAGGCAAAAAGTCACCTGAAATACAATGGACACAACATGTAAATATTCAGATAGGTCCAGAGGGTCAGCAGCAAAATTAAACTGCCCTAACAGTTATTTTAGTTATTATCTGAACTGTGTATATTCACTATTTTCTGGCAGTTTCAGGAGTAGTACTGGCCATGTTTCAGTTTGCTCACTACTAACAGAAGTTCAGTTAAACCTCTCAGAAAGCTGCAGACTGTGTGGATAAAGCTCTTTACCAGTGCTAGATTGTTCCCTTGGAAATTCACCACTCTCTCAAGTGCCTCCTGTATTCAGGCTTTGAACTGGGTTTATCTGGGTCAGGAAATAGGCAGAGCATCTAGAAGGTCTGAAGACAGCAAGAGCCAGGCTTTTTTCAAGCTTCAAGTCAAACAAGCATTAGGCTTAAACCATGGGAAGAACAAAGATCATCTCTCTCCAGAAAGAAGGAATAATTGTCAAGTTCAAGTCTCTGATAATGAGGAGAAAGGGGTTTTTTCCAAAGCTAGAGCAAGCAAGGAGGAACAGGGAGTTCTTTCCAGAATTAGAATCACAAGGTAAAAGTAATGTTAAGCATTAATCTAGAAGCAGAGTCTTAAAAGACCTGGGACAGGCAACATTAAGTACCTAAAGACCTACTGCAATTAAGACAGTAAATCACATCTCTGTTACTGAAGCAGGAAGCCCAGCACAACCCCTGCTAGGCAGCTGGCTGTGCTCTCCCACCTCTCTCCCTGTATGTCACGTCCTGTGCCTTGAAGCCATCTGTTTGCAAAGTTTAAGAGAGAAATTGAGTTGCAGAACAGAAGGAGCTCAGGTTAGAGATGGAATGAGCCTGCCTTTGGTGGATTCTGATGGCCTGCACAGTGGGCTGCCTGGAATAACACCCCTCAGCAGGGTGGCAGCTGTGGTGCAAGGAGAGGTGCTGCTGTGCAGTCACTGGAGCACACTGTGCCCTTGGTACCCATGGGGAAGATGCAGCACCTCTAGCACAGAGGTTATGGACAGCCCTTGGGATGGCAAATGTAGCCCATGAAGTTTAAATGTATCTAGGATGGGTTAAACACATCCTTCTGTGCCACTTCACAACACCCTTATGGGCAGCAAGCCCTATGATGCTCTACAGAAGCAGTAGAAAGCTTTCCACTTCTCTTCTTACCACAAGCACAGCCCAGCTGCTATTCTCCATACACTGATTTCTCTGGGGGATGGCATTTTTCACCAAAAACTGACAAAAAAAACCAGCACAGAAATTTCAAGGCAGCTTCTGTGAAAGGTTTTAGTTGAAGGCTGAACAGATCTTGCAGTTCAAACTCTAAAGGATGCATGTTTAAGTCAGACACTGCCTCCTCAGACAGGCAGGGTCAGCAATCCCTTCTGGGAAGAGGCCAAGCCAGCCCCCAGCACAGGGCTTTATTTTAGCAGAGGAATGCACAGCTATAACAGGAACATTCAAGTATTAGGGATCAAAGCAGGAGACTGAATTAGAAAGCCAAAAATAAATGAACTACCAACACAACCATCTGAAATGGTGCAGAAGTGGGAGAACCCGTTGGAAACAAACAGCATCACAGCTTGCAGAACAGCTCCCACCAGTGAGGAGCTGCAGACCAGAGGTGACAGACTCAGAAGGAGGAGAAGCCATCCCTGCCTCAAGAGCAAAACACTGAGCTTCCAGTCACAGGATCCACAACAGGACCGTGTTCATGATCAAGTGGTGAGTAGAGAGGATGCCACAGAGGGTGACACAGTGAAAGACTGCACCTCACCTCCCCACAGACAGTCAGCAGGAGAATGAGATGAAGCATCTGCCACAGAACCTTGGGTACCACCTCAAGAAGCCAGCAATCTTTGCACAAAGAGCTGGTGTTACTGCTCAGAGTTCCAAAGCAGAGTGTCTTCTGGGACATGTCTAGAACACAGCTTAGCAAAATTCAAGACAGACAGAAGACATCAGGAAACTGCCCCCTGCCAAGGCTTTGGAAGGTTTCACTCCACAGCAGCTAGGAGTCCATGACCAGGCAGACACAAGTGTTGTGGACATTAAGTATTTTACTTTCCCAAAACCCACACACCTTTCAGAGGAGCTTAGAGGTCTGTGGAACCTCCCTACAATCGATGGCTTAGGAATGAGCAGCAGAAAGTGAAGGCAGCTCCCACTTGGTCTCAGGCATTTGAGTTCAATACACTTGTAAGTGCCAGAAAGAGGAGATTAGGTGCCAGTTTACTGATAAAACAACAGCTGTAACTAAGCTGTACAGACTCCTAGGATGGTTTGGGTTGGAGCATCATGAAGTCTCTCTTCATATATGGTAACTGGTAATAAAGAAGTTAGTTAAAAGATAATTATGTTGAGAAAAAGCATGAAATGAGCCCCTAGTGCCCAAGCAGCTTGGTCACTACCACAGCTGTGAGAAGCAGCATTCCTGTGAAGATTCCATTAAGCCATCAAATATTATTAGCAAAAGGATAAAAACTGAAGTCTGGATCATATGCACATGTGTTTTGTGTCTGGTCAGGCAACCTGAGCTTAGAAAGCACACAATAAAGCTAGAGGAGGTAAAGGGAACAAGAGCAGCTGGTAACGTGCAACAGCTTCTGTCCCAGGAGTAACTGGGCAGGCAAGGGCTGTCTCATGCTGACAACTGGGCAGGAAGAAGAGAGGCAACGTGGCAGAGCTATCCCAGGCAGTAAAAGGGAAGCTTGAAGAACTAATCCATCCTTCCTCCAGACAAATGAAAGACCAGAACACCAAAGCAGCAGACATTAAACACAGCATGAGGAATCACCCTCTCTCCTCCCCTCTTCACCACAGCACTGAATTCAAACGAGATCACGCTGCCACAAGATGATGGGGGTGGGAGAAGTCCAAATGGTTCAGAAGTTATTAAATGTAAGACAATCCTACAACAGGTCATTAAACCCATCACATGGATACAGCCTAGGGCTCTCCAGTCCCTTAATTACAGGCTGCTGGAAGCCGAAAGGGTACGTGGGGAGAGCAGTGCTGGAGACCTGCCGCCCTCAACTGTCCCTAAGCACACGTTACTGGTGCCCATCAGGCAGCAGAAGGGGTTAGACAACCTCCTCCTTGAGCCTGTGCAGCCATCCCAGTGCTGCTACAGCCCGAGACAACTGGCATGTAGGCAGCATTCACATGTTGCTTGACATTTAGGAGACTTGCTTGTGAGAGCTGTGCCAAAGATAGCAGCGGATGCCGCCGGAGACGCGCAGCAGGAGCATCTGCTCTGGAGTAACATGTGCAGATTAGGAACAAGACTTCTGGTAGGAGGAGTGAAAAAAGAGAAGTAACTCCCATGGTGAAGCTGAGATGCTGTTCTGGGAGCATCTCTGCAGAGAGTGCTTGCATGTACCTCATGGAAAAACAGATGCCAGCCTCACATCTGTCACCTGGTGCCGTATCGTTCCTCCAGAACACTCCCAGCTGCTCTCCTCATTTCCCAGCACCTGCTGACACTGGTTATTGACTCATGGCTTTTCTTTCTCCAAGTTAATTGCATTGGGCCCATCAAAGGTACCACTAACTTATAGATGTTGGAATCCAGCAGAGCTACATACAAAGCATCTGGAGACACCAGTATCTGTAGGGTGCTGCATTTTTGGCAACGTGCTGTCACCAAACTCTTCCCTATGACAGCTCCTGGTTATAAGACAAGTCATTCCTCTCAATGCATGCATATTTCCAGGTGATCAAGTATTGCTTACAAAGACTCTCAAAGGCTTTTTGAGCCAGTTGCTGCAGTTCCAGAAGGGGTTATTCTGAACGGAGTCAAGCCAGCAATAAACACACAGCTCATTAGGGAGCAGGTTCAAGCCTCGCTGTCCTACCACCTCCTTTCACAGCAGCCTTGCTCCCAAGGCTTACAGAAACACTGCAGTGCATTCCCAGTCTCCATGGAAGCAGAGCTCCAGGCTGCAGCCAGCATGCAGACACTGCAGCCTCCCAGAACTATGCAGTTTCAAAAGTCTGACATCAGTTGTCCTCCACTCTTTAAACATCAGACAGACTGAAAGCATTCATCTACCCATAACATGCCCTATATCCCAAGCAGAAAGGTACACATTTCATGGCAGCTAAAACCTGGCAGCCCACACCAGCTTTAACCACACCCCCAAACCAAGGCACGGCAGTACTTACAATTGTCAACTGAACTGCTACCAAAGCTCACACATTATTACAGCTGAGGACTTTAAGAGTCTCAGAGAAATCTAAGAAAGCACAGAGGTTTGATTGCAGGATGAGAATGCTGGTTTGACAGTCCATCCTTAACTCACCGCGTCGATATGGTTGGGGTCTCCAAACAGCAAACAGTATGGGCTCCATCTCGTCTGAAAAATCTAGGCACAATGGGGGTCGAGTTAAGGAGAGAATGTCAGACCCAGTGGTTCAGCCTTCAGCTAATGAAGAGTCAAAATTTTACCTTTTCAGCAGCACTTTACAGCCTTACTGAACATTCCTGGAGGATAAGCTGTGCTTAGATTGGCATTTCCTTCCCGTTACTGTTTGCCTAGCTGAAGAACAGGGCTCAATCTGAAGCTCCCTCTCCATTCATTCCATCCTCCAAGAATGCTACAAAAGGTAAATTTTGAGGCCCAAAGAGTTTGACAGCATTACCCTTTTAGAACCATCGTGTGACACCAGTTTCTCCCCCTCCCCACCATCTGTACATTGTTTCTGCAAGGACCTTAGATTGACAACAGAACAACCCAGAAGGTTGATGCTGTAGCTTGGGATTGTTCTCAGAAGGCATCTTGCCTTTAGCTACAAGCAGGGTGTGAGAAGGAGTAGTTTGGTCATTAACACATGAGTATGACAACCCTGCATGGCTGCTAGGGTAAGTCAAAGTGTATTTCCTCTCCCTCAGCCTCCACACAGGGAAGAAAAACAGGGAGACTTTGTTAAAAGCAGCACAGGTCTAATTTAGGAGGATGCATTGGATGCAGGTAATGGCTAGAGACTAGGAGCAAGATCAGTGCAACAAGTGTATGGGACCCTGTCCTAAGTAACCTCCACAGTGCAGGACTGCTGTTCTCACAAGAGCAGCTTTCCTTCCTCCCTTTACAGCTCTGGAAATCCACCTTCAAGGAGCTCATTTTCCCAATCAACATGAAACAGAAGTTGCAGAGAATCTGCTGATGTGCTAGTTTGCTACACTGGAAACAACCATCTGTGCTGAGGACAGCAGTGACAGCAGAAAGCAAAGCCACTCCCTGTCCCCAGCTGGTTTCAGCCAGACAGTAGAGACAGACCTGCTGACATGCTCTCAAGCTTTAGTTACAGAGGCATAAGATGAAGTCTGTTCTGCTGTGTGGGTCTCCCTTGGACACAACATTATTAGGTGTGGTTGAGAGGATTAAGCCAACCTGGACTTCAAGCACAGGTTAGTATTTAGCATTTACTCAGCCAGAGAAAACAACTGCAGTCAGACTGAAGGGCCAGGATGACTCAAGCTGACAGCACAGGGATCCCAACTCTGAAGTTACTACTGGCAGCTTCTCTCTAAAGCAAATTGTAGACCTTGACAATTGAGTCATCACTACCTGTGTCAAGCTTACACCTGAAATTACCTCTACTCCCACTGACTAAAATGCAAGATGGCTCAGGCACAACAGCCCCTTGAACAGTAATGGCCATAATTTAGATCTGTTTTAATCAGATTTTAATGACTGACATTAGGAACTGCCTAACCAGACGTTTGGGTCGGGGTTTTTCCCACCCCCAAATGAAGACAAACAGGTGACTGTCCCTGCCAGAGGCCTGTTCTGAGCTGACAGCACACACCAAACCAGTAGTGGTAACACCCCATGGCAGCAGCCCCCAAGGCAGCACACACACAGCGCTGGGGCCAACCCACAGGACTCCCCTTTCTGGAGACCAAGAGCCAATTTACAGCCTCAGCTGATCCCAAAGTGAAATCTGCATCCAGGATCTCCAGCAAACCCCCCCCACAGCTCCCCACACTACCCCTGTGCTTCTCCAATCAGAGAGACATATTTCATAACAAAGATGCCCACAAATGAGACCCAGTATCTGAGGCTGCAGCCAAATGCTCTTCTTAGGAACCAGTGTCACTTCAGCAGCTTTCTCACCAAGACCAGCATCATAAATGAGCTTAAGAGTTAAAACACACTAGTAATGACCATCTTCATAATGAAGTGAAGCACCACCCCAAAGAGAGGAGCTCCATGGCACATGAGCAAAGCAGCAGGGCTGTACTGACTGTTTGAGAATCTGAACACCATGCAAGCCTATTCTGAAAAACAAAAAGGGTGGAATGAAAGAAGCCTGACAGCTACATCCTGAAATGGTTTTTCCCTAGTACACATCTGAGCTTGCTTCTGGTCTCTTAGGATGCACAACCATTTTTTAGCATATGGGTTTAGTTTTGTCCAAGCCAGCAAAACCAAGACTCCTCAAATGCAGTTTTAACAGTTGTACAGTAAGAAGGCAAGGTGCTTTATGCATTTTATTCAGGAGTGCTCACACAGCTTGGAAGAACTGTGGAATTCTATAGGGAAGCTGATTTCACCACGATATAGGAGTCTTACAAGGACTCACCACTTCGACTGTCAGGTCACTAACTTAAGAGCAACAGAGTGCAAGAAAATACACAGTGTTAGTGTCTACTCATAGCTTGATTCAGCATTTAAACCCTGCACAATCCAAGCAGGCAGTTTTAATAAAAGACTTCAGCACAGGCCTTTCTGACACCACAGAAGGGCAGCACAGCTTCCTGTACAGCCTGTGCCAGAAGTAATTCGTTTATCCTGCAGAACCCTTTAAGAAAAATACTCTTTAGAGATCAATAATAAAACTGACAAGCAAAACTCTGGGAGGTTTTTTGTTTGGTTTTGTTTTGGGTGGGTTTTTTTAAAACAAAAAGCTTCTTACACTTCAACATTTTTCTGCTGCAGACCAGAAGTCTTCTTGCCCGGAGCAGCACCTCTCATCTTCCCCTCTGCATATTGTTCCCTTTAAAAAGAGCACATTTGTAAGTAAGATTTTAATGGGAAAAGAATCTTGTTTTCCCTCAACAGGTAACAAGTTATGGAAAACATGCAGAGATGGTGCAGTAAATGGTGTTGGGAATCAGTATGTGTCACCAGCAGGAACAAACCAGACTCAGTATCAAGATTCAGGCTTCTTCATACAACACTTAGCAGCACAAACACCCACTCCTGCCCCCTCCCTTGTTATTCTGAATCACATGGAAGCAGCAGACTGCTGCTTAAAACCAGAAAACAACCTCTCAATAACAACATTTCTGCTAATGCAGCAGGAGATTAGCATGTATAAAACCAAAGCTCTGCAGGCATCCTGAAGCTGGCTGAGAAGATCCTTACCACTTATTCTATAAAGACAAGGGTCATGTTTAGGCTGCTAATTTCCACATCACAGGATGTACTTGAAGTTAGTCAGGCTCCCTCTCCATATCTCCAACCTACCCTTCCCTTAAAGCCTCATCACCAATTTAAAACTAATTAGCACCTTGCTCTTTCTAAACAGCTAGAGGACAAAGACACCACCCCCTCTGTAAGAATAAAAGAACATATGAACACCTCTTGAAGGCTTTTTGGGTTTAAGCTCACTACCTTCCCTTGATGTATAGTTGTTGGATTGAAGCTATCTAAAAAAATACTTACTGTCAAGGACCTCTAACAACAACACTTACTGGTTGGCCTTTTGAAGTTCTTTTTGTTTCTGCAAATTGGTATCCACGTATTTGAGCACTCTGCTTTCTGGAACCCATTCATCCCAGCTGAAAAAAAAAAGGTCAAATGATCATTGAAAACTGTGACACAAGTGCATGCTACAGGCAACAGTCAGTTAAAAGCATCAAGAACTTGAGACTGAACTCTGCTGTTGTGGCAAGGAATGGACTGGCACAACCGACAGCGTACCCCACTGACTGAAGCTGTCAAGACTTTTCTAGGGAAGTAAAACCCTCAGTCAATTCCAAATAGTTTCCCAAACTTGAAGGATGGACAATTTAGGAGGGAGGGGACTGTCTTTAATTTAAAAGGAGCATCTCAGGACAAAAAGAGTTTCTATGCTTACTAAATCATGGGACACCTGTGGCCATAACTACATTATGAAGCAAGCTTCCTTTATCTATTCCAACATTTTATAGGTTAACAAATTCAGCAATAAGATCTTACTGTAAGAAGAAGAGCTCTGATTTCTGTCTGTGAAGGAAACCAAGATGGCATGAATATTTGAAGAATCTGAACGATTTAAGAGAACAGGTGTTGGGGAAATTGCCATTACGAGCAAGAATTCCACTTTGACAAAGAGTGGCAAATTGCTTACGTGAGCAATCTGACAGTTCATTTCAAATAAAACACATTAAAAGTGGCCAAGAAATTCTAAAGTACACGAGTTAAAGCTCTCTCTCTCTGTGAAGAGCTCTGTGCCACTTCCATTTCATGGCAACGAGCTGCCTGCCTTGGAACATCAAGGCACCAAAACCAATACTACTACAGGAGTACAAGGTCTTCCAAGGGCATGAAGACAAGGCAAGCTTAGCATCCAAAAGTTAAAGGAGCGCATATCCAGCTGTACACACTCTAAGGTATGTTTTTAGGGTAGTGCTTTGGTCAGATCTTTAAGCTGCTTCTCTTACTGCTGCCTGTACAGCTGCAAGAGACCTTCAGAAGAGGCGCCCTGGAACTGCGGCACGTCACACTGTACGACAAGGAAGCTTTTGTTGTCTCCTAACTGTTGATACTTGCAAAAGAGAGTTAAGAGGCCAAGCAATTAACAAGTAACAAAGGACAGTAATTAGAGAAACCAAAATTAAGGAGTCAATGTTGCTCCAGTTGTCTAGATCTTGCAGCAACGCCACTTTTAATGTAGTTAATTGGAAGCTTGAAGGCAAAAAGGAACTCAAACAGCGCAAGCAAGGAAAGCAGGAGTCATGACATGGCTCAGGGCACCCATCAGAGATAACCAGGAGAGGAAGTCTCAAACCTAGGCTGCCTCATTAATAAACAGCAGCCACTGTAAGAACCAGTTATACTCCCTGGAAAATGTTTTGCTGTAACACCAACATTTCTCTCTCCATTGGCAGGGAGGGTGTGCAGATGCACTGAGAAAAGTTACGTATTAAAACAGCTCAGCTTTTAGGCATGTCAGTGAGATCAAGGTGTTAGTGACTAAGTCTTCACTCTAGGGTCTGAAATGAAACAAAACAAACCACAACAGGAGCAAGCACTCTCCAAAAGACTGCTGGAGTCTGAAGAGCTGAAGCGTTAAGTACCTAAGGGTGACAATCTCATTATTCACTGCCAATTTATTTCATGGGGAGGGCTTTATTCCTCAGAAATCTCTCACCTAGAATCCTGGCATTTTACAGAAGGGAGCAGTATCTCTAATTTTACCTTAGCAAGAACTGAAAGACAGGTTAAGCTGCTCCTGCAAAGGACTGTGCCAGCCAGGCCTCCCCATCCCAAACACAGCCTTCGCTAGGGCGTGCTTCTCCACATCCCAGCTCCCAAACGTTACCTCCACACTGCTTTTGGCAGCACAGTACATCGTGTATCTGAGTAGTGATGTTTGCCTCACCTTGGTAGGGGTTCCCTCTCCCACCAACACATACAAGGAAGGTTTTGTATGAGGTATTTCTGCCAGGGAGAAGTTACAGTAACTGCTTTCAAACCTCAGCGAGCAGGCGGCTACAGAGCACTCCCAATAGTCTATGGCACCCTAAGCTACCCTGTCCTTACAGCCAGAGCTCTGAAGGGAACGGTTAGTTGGGCAATGTTTTCTTTGTGTTAGCATAAATCATCAGCTTACATATAAAGTTAATTCCAGAACCCATCTCCTAACAACATGGAGCTAGGCCCCAAGCACCCATCCATCTGGCAAAGCCTGCGCTGTCCCGTGGAGGAGAGTGAAACGCTGCTTTCACTCTGTGCAATACTTACTTTTTATTCCAACCACTGTAATGGATGAAGTATTTCACTTGCTTGTCCTTTATGGCAACCTTTACACACTGCAACAGAGAAGAAAGGTCAGTCAGTACCAATGGGAGCAGAGATCTGAAGGAGCTCTTTGCCTTTTAGCTTGCAGGGTTTAAACATGCAGAGATGTCCATGCAAGCAACCGAAATCCCAGCAGCTACTCCACAGCAGAAGGTCAGTTCTCTAACACAAGTCACTGCCTGCTTAGGGATGTGGGAGGGCTAGGCACACAAGCGACTCTGCTCAGCTATCCAAAGGGATGCCTTCGTTCACAAGGAGGATTGGAAACCCCTGAGGATGACCAGAAGAGTAAAGAAGCAGCCACTCCATGACCCCCAGGTTAGCCAAAAGCCATTCACTAGAGAGCTCGTTCACATGCAGGCCCCTACCTCACAGACAGGTAAAGCTGGCTGAAGTAGAGGAGTCTTCAAAAGTAAAATAAATAATATGGATCTCTACAGCCACAGAGAGAGCATTATATTCAGCAGAAAGGGTTGCAGTAAGGGCTTTTTCTAGGTTAAGAATGTATACAAGAGGTAAATGCAAACAGTTATTCCCATCAAAAGACCTGCCTAGGAACACAGTGACCTCCCTAGGCAGAGAGTCAGATGGGGCTATCAAAAGAGGAACGAATACACAATGAGGTTACTCCAGGTTACTCCAGCCTCTCCACAACACCTCTCAGATTCAGCAGCATCCCTCATAAGTTTTCCTGCCTGCCTGTTTAACACAGCCCTACTTGCAGGTCAGGCTGCAAGGCCCTGTCTCAGCTCACCCATAGGAGGGTGTTCAGGTGAGCCCAACCACACACACTGCCTGTAACACCACAGCCTCCTCCTACCCCAGCAGCCTGGCACACAGGAGCTCAAGCTACCACAGGTATATACAAAACCCCAGCAGAGACGTGCCTGCTCCTGCAGAAGCACAGCCCAAACCAGAAACTACACAACCCACCTCACGGCCCTGAGCTTCTTAGCCACACCAAATTAAATCCACCAACTCCAGCCTGGATAAGGCACTTCATCCAGAAAGGCTCCAAGTCTTTCTGTGGATGCCCTGAGATGCAGATGCCACTGTACCACTTGAACAGTGAAATAACAAGCGTTGTAAACATGAAGGATTATCCCCCTCAGTTCTAGCCTTTAGTTCCATATTTAAAGACTTTTTCCACTGAAATAAAAAGAAATTACTCATAAAACTTCTAATTGCTGTTTTCTTTCCATGCTAATTGAGTGATCTCCAAATGTTTGAGAGGGCAGAGCCGCTGCTGCATTTTCTCAAGATCCTTGTGGCAACTCCTTCCTGCAGCCTCTCCAATTAGAGTAACTGTCACCACAGAGAGGAACATCATATTTCAGCACAAGCCTCCAAAATGCCACAAATGGAATCTAAAACCCAGTCCTGACCCAGACCAGCAAGAGAAGTAAGGAAATTCTAATCTTCTTTGATCTATTGCTGGCTCGTTTGGACAGCCCTGGAGTTAAAGCAGCCAAATACAGACTGCATGGTCAGTAAATACCTGCTAAGGGAGCAGAAAGTCAAAGTAAATTCCAATATATCCCTGTACCAAATCATTTTCCTTCCTGCTGGAGGTTAGGAGATTCCTGATTCACTGCAGAATCAAGTGCCTTGGGCACTGAGAATCACAGAAGAAAACCAGGTGAGAAGAACAGGAGGAAAGCTAGGGTTATCTTACCATTCATTGCTACCTACAAAGCAGCTTTGTAGAACTAAACCCAGTTCCTTCTGCCATTCCAGCAGGATCCAGGCTCTCCATATAGATAGCCAGCCACACAACCTTGCCAGCTGGGACAGCCCTGGTGGCAGGGAGCTGGAAGAGCCAGTTCCTCCAACACTCATCCCACGCTTGCAGGAGGAGGGCAGAGGGGGCACAGCTCAGGATGGAGGTGCTGCAGCAGCTCTGGGCTGTTTAACTGAGAGCTGGGACAGCTGCTAACAGCAGCGTGTTTCCACAGGCCCAGGTGCCTGGACCACTCTCCTGGGCACTGGCAGAAGGCCACGCTCCCAGCACACACAACAGACTTACCCTCTGCAGCAAGGGTGAGAACAGAGTGGAGCCACCACCACCAAAGTGGTTTAGACAAGCTGTCAACACTCTGGACTTTATTTCAGCATTAGAATGACTACTTCCTGATAGCACAAAGAGAGTATTTCTGGCTGCATCCCTTCCACCACCCCCCCTGAAGCTCTCCAATCAGTTAATGACACTGAAGTCTAATGGATCTGTTTAAGGCAGCCCAGGAATTTCTGCAAGTCTCCTAATCTGCACAGCTACAAAAGCCCTTTGTTTCAGTCTCAGAGGGAGTGGAAACAGGCAGCCAAGTGAGGAGCTACACCTTCAGAACTACAGGCAAGGCAGTGACCTCTGGTTAAGGGCCCAAGAGCAGCACCACAACAGGGCCTGCCACAGAAGCAGAGGGGACACTCCCCTGAGTCACAAATTTGGCTGCTGTGGTTAAAGAACCAGGACTGAGAACATCACCTCCTTGGTCACATCAACCCAGCGTTACCTTCTGCAGCACTGCCCCATGTGAAGACCACCAAGGGTGCTCAGCCACCTACACCCCTGAGGAGGCTCAGGCAGCAGGTAACTCACTAGCTCATGCATTAGCACAATGCTTTCCACAAACACTCTCCAGTGCTCTGGGAACAGAGATGTCAGGTGCTCAGCACAGCACCCAGCCTGCAGTAGTTCACCAGAGCAGCTGCACAGTACCACTGGGACTGGTGGACTTTTTCTATAATATAAAGCTCCAGGATTTAAAGCTAATTAACTTTCTATATTAGGAGGTTTTTCTTTGTTTTGGTTTCAATCTTTAACCCCACCTACAGTGAGACACAGCAGGTAAACCAATACAATTCCTTACTTCCTTGGGGAGCAGCCAGAAAGGTGTAAGCAACCACACATACCTTTGCTTCATAAAGGAGAGGTCCATGAAAACAAAGCACTCGTTCACCTGAAAGAAAGTTGAAGACAGACATCTCAGAACAGCACCAACACACCCCCTCTGCACCATGTCAGACAAGTACAATGTTGAACGAGCCCAGTGTCAGCCTAGAAAGTCATCAGCAGGCACCCACTTGAGAAGCAGGCTGGTTTGAGCAGCACTCCTTCACACACAAGAGGATCAGTGCTCTGATTACTGAGGCCACAAAGGAAGGATTCCTGAGGACCTCCCTGAAGAGCACTCGTGCAAGGACAGCTGCAGGCAAACCCTGGCCAAACCTGCCCAGAGTTTCCCAGAAGGGCTGGTTACTTCAGCAAACAGCTGGCACCAAAGCTGACATTCCTGGCCACGCTTCCAGGCGCTGCCAACTGACATTGGACACCCCTGCATCCTGCTGCAAGGCTGGCACAGAGCACACCTCCAAAGCCTTGAGCTTCTGATGCAGACATCAAAACACACTGGCTCAGTACAAATAGACCACTCCAGCCTAAGTACTCGAGCAGGAAGCAGGTAAAGTCATCCTATTGTCATCTTTGGTCACCATGACATTGCATTTCCACTCAGAGAAGGAAGTTAGCTTGCCTAAGGGATGTCACCTCTGCACATTAAGTTTCTGACACATGAAAGCAAGTGTTGTGAGCGCTCCCCTTCCTGCAGGAAGCACACCACCTGCTAGCACCAGCTCCAGGGAGTCAGGAAGAGAGAGACCCTGACACTGTTCCCCCATCCGACCTGTGGGACAGAAGAATGCCAGGTCTGTGCACCAGCAAGGAGACTTATTCACTTTGTGGTTTTGGAGTAGGAAGACATTGCTCATCAGCCTGTTTTTCCTTCTCCTCAGTGGCAGTGTCTCATTGTGTGGTTATGTTAGGGGAGCTCAGACGTGCTGAACACAGGATATCCAAGTGCAGATGTTTCCTTCTTGGAAGCTGCAGCAAGATGCATAATGCACCCCAGGGCATAGCACACAGTCTGTTCTTGCCACTATTCCCAGGACAGTCACCAGGTGCCTGCTGTGCCGTACACAGATGCAGCAGGGGCTGGTCAGCCCCCAGTCCGGACTGGGCAGGAGGTGTGTGGAAGCAGGCTGTCTCACCAGAGCTCTGGATGCCTTCAGGAGTGACTAGGGTGGGGGAGAATCAGTTTGCAGGCTCTGTATTTAAGAGTACCCTCCACTGGAAGTTTTACCTGCTCTTCAGAGCTGTTTTCTGCATGTTCAAGAGATAAATGCAGTCAGTGGTGCATCACTGACTCTCCTGAATCCTGTTCAGCTCTGGCTTTATTTGCCTCTTTACCCCCCATACAACATGACATCACTGGCACCCAGAGGGGCTCTGAACAGACACCTGCTCTGCAAACAGAAGCCACATGTCCCCACACCTCAATTATCTTTCTGGTGAGGGTGCTGAGCCATCCTTGCCCTCATTCCTGAGGCACACTTCTGTCAGGGCTGGGGCAGTTCCAGTTTACAGGGCAGCTGATGGCAAGTCCCCTGAAGCAGAGGAAGGAGGATTCAGACACACTGCTTCACCAGCAAGGCATGCAGATGCAGCAGCAGGTTCTCCAGCCACCACAGCTACCATCACACTGCAGCTAGCACATCCAGACTCTGAACAATATGCAGCTGTAAGCTTACTGCTTCATTCCCACGTTGGCTAGAGAGAACTGCTCACGTTTTAAGATTCCATTATCACCCAACCTTAGGATCCCCTGTTCTCCATAAATCTGAGACAAGCATTCACAGCAAAGTCTAAGAACACAAAACTAGGTCAGAAATGTATTTCAACTTATAAAATGCTTTTATGTATCAAGAAAGGAGGGGAAAGGTTTAGAAAAGGTCTCACAGCAGTGAGATTTTGTGGTATTTTGATACAGTTAGTACTTCTATTTAACAAAGGAGCATGATCTGGGCTAACAATCTGAATTTATGTTAGCATCCTCATGCACTGCAGTGCTCCCCAAAGACACATCTCTCTCTCATCTATTATGCAAGGTCTTCCTAGGTAGGACATCCACAATCACTAAAGAATTACTTTATGTATTTTTAGAAAACACAATGTGAATCACAGCTTGACAGGAAGGGTTATTCTGTTTCTGTTCTAACCCACCAGGCTCCTTCCCAGCTTACTGCAGACTCCCAGAGGGCCTCTCCCTGAACCCACACACCACACCATTGTCTCCTACGTGCTCCCACCACTGCAGCAGAACACCCACACCTCTCCCTCCTCCCAAAGGCAGGACTTGTAAGAGAACTGCTCTTTAGACTAAGTAGCTGTTAGAACATACCTGACTGTGCCTGGTCAATGCCAACACCGCCCCGAATGCCAAGCTACCCAGAGCATTCTGTTGAGCACAACCAGCTGCCACACTAGCGCAGCCTGTGCAAGCATCAGCCAGGCTCTGACAGGCAGGTCTGCTTCTCAAAGGCTTCCAGCAAAGAATAGCTCGGGAAGTCAGCATTCAGCAGCTCACTCCTTCACTGCTTTACATGCAGGGTATTTATAGAAACAAGAGGCTGTCAATCTGTGGATGAAGGATGCAGCTACCAGTGTCATCATCCCACCGATGCCAGCGCGGCAGGCTAGCCAGGAGACCAGAAAGCACAGAGATCTCAGCAGCACCAGAAGAAAAACCTGCCTGAAGCCACTCAGCTCAATCTGACATCTGAGACTCTTGTATTTGCTTTAAAAAAAAAGCCAGTGTCGAGATGCAGAACAGCTAAAGAGCCTGCTGCTCTTAATTCAGGGTTGCCCAAACACTGATCTCATTCCTCACACCTAGATAAAAACATCAGTCTGTTTCAACTGGCACTTGCACTTCTAGCTTGACATCTGGGTCCTCCAAGCTCTTGTAGCTTTCACATTAAGTTCAGTCTCCTCCTCACCCTTCACTTTGTGAAAAACACCGATCCAGGGAGTGTCTAAGTCTACCTACCACCCTTTGATGTACATTTAGCTCGAAAAACCACAAGGAAAACAATGTTCATTTGTCATCCTGTGAAAGGCACCAACAGAGTGTTTAAGCCTTAGGCCTGCAGGAAGCAAAACCCACAGCTCTTCCCTACCTCTCAGCGTTACAGCTGAGATGAAACACCCTTACATTTGTGGGAGAAAGCCTGAAAATGCTAACTTCTGCACTGGATTTAGGTTATTCCTACTCCTCCAGCTGCCAACACAATTTCAGCCTGGAATCCTACTTACAGCTTTGGTTTCTGCAGTTGATTTGATTTCACTTCAATTACGCTGCTGTGAGTCACAGGTTAAACTCTCAGCTATCTCTGCAGGTTGGGAGCCCCGCTGGCATTACCCCTGGCAGGGAATGCTGATGCACGACCCAACACGCTCCGACACAAGCGGCCATGAAGCAGGTACAATGACAGCGTGGTTTAAGCTGCCTGGAATGGCCTGGAATGGCCGGTGTCCAGGCAACCCTCTGCAAACCGTGCTGCTAACCACAGGGAGAGTCCTGCTCGGGAGCCGAAGCGGAGGGGCAGCTAGAGAAGAAAGGGTGAAGTAGGCACCCATCTACCATTGCCTAGCACCTTCATTCACCCACCTCAGCATCCACCACAGCCAGCACCTAAAACCCAAAGCCTACGCAAAGCAAGTCACAGGAAAAGCATATATCTACAGGGACATGGGTTATAAACACAGTGCTTCTCTGCTGTAAATGCAGATGCCAGCCCAACTGCCAGCTGCAGCCCAAAGGCTGGCATCCCCCATCCCCCGAGGATCCCGAGCTGAGCCCCTCCTTAAGGACGGATAAATCAAGCCCCCCTTTAAGGACAGATAAATATAACCATGTTTCCAGCTCAAGAAAGGCAAACCCTCACAGGCTGAGGCGGTTTCCACGGGTCTAAGGACAATGAATACCCGTGCCGGCAGGAAGGCGAAGCCTGCGCAGTCGGAGGGGACAGAAAGCCCCGCTTCCCGCTGGCAGGGAGAAGGAGGAAGAGAGACAAAGACGACGGGAACCGA
>VZTU01003729.1:46048-131266 GCA_013400835.1 Zapornia atra | reverse complement strand
GCACTACCCCCCCGTACCCCGAGCATCCCTCCTGCACCCCCATGCAAGCCGCGGCTCTCATGGGCTCAGAGGGGGAAGGCCAGGAGGGGCTGGCCGATGGGGAGGATTTGGGGGCAGGATTCCCCAGGCCAGCCCAGCTATGGTGCACTGGGTGGGCAAGAGGGGCATGATGGGGGCGGGGGATGCTGTGGGCACAGGCAGAGGGCTGGGTGCTGGCTTTGCCTCCCACGTGCACCATTGGGGGCTGACAGAAAGCTCGTGGGATATTAGAAAATAGGCTTTGTTAGGGAGAAGGCAGCAGTGCATACAAAGGACGGGCTCAGGAGCAGGGTCAATGATGCTCTGTTCCACGGCCCTCCCGGCCAGCGCGGGCAGAGGCCTGCAGAAAGCTGACAACTGCCCAAAATGAGGCACTGTTTGCTCTGAAACACATTGAACCTTCACCTGATCACATTGGAGCTTCAGAAATACCCCCCACGCAGCCCCGGGGCAGGGGGGGTGGTGGTGGTTGGTGAGCTGATGAGCCTGCCAGGGGTTGTGGCTGCAACCACAGGCTCTGGCTAGGATGGCCCCAGGGCAGCTGTGATTCCTGCAGTGGGTGTCATCTATTTTCCAGGCCCGGAAAAGATTTGAGAGGTATTTGGGGATGGGACAATTTGCTGCCACAGGTGAAGGGGGGTTGGGTGACTCTAAGCTGTTGCTCATGGAAATCACCACCGTGGTGGATGTCAGGCATGGTGTGTGGGGATGCTGCAGCCACGTGCTCGTGTTAGAGCTCATCACCCCAGGAATCCCTGCCAGGCCACCCCACCCCACGTGCTGTCCAGGCAGTAGTGATGAGTTTGTGCATGGCCATTTTTTCTGATGAAGCAGTAAAGGATGGTTTCCATTAGTACAAGCACACTGAGAAGCCAGTCTTTGTTTCCCATTGGGTTTATGGGCTTTTCCTTGAGTTTCCCTTCAGTTAAGGTGGGTGAGATGGGTGAGCAGGGCTAGTGGGTGCTGTGTGTGCCATGATTCGGTGCATGTCAGAAGAGACATGGGGCGTGAGGAACAGTGAGGGTCGATGAAGCTCTGTGGGGCTGCCCACTGGCAGCAGGGGCTGCAAAGGAAGGAAGAAATATTGCCATAAGGAGCAGAGGAGGAATGTGCTTCAGTAGCAGCACGAAGGGTTGAGGGTTTGATGGAGGGAGAAGCTTTCCCATGACAAAGAGAGGGAAGATGGGAAGGAGTTTGCCCCGGGGGGAGGATGCAAAACTCCACTGCCTCCTCTGTAGGTGATGGAAAATGGGCAGACTGCAGGAGGGCCACACTGAATCCACTCCCAAAAGCATCTCTGCAGCCAGTTGCAACAGTCCTGTGGGCTGTGAAAGCCAGCAGCATCCTGCATCCCAAACTTTCCATCCTGGGGGCCAGTGACTGCAGCTCTTGCTCTGTCCCCCAAGGGATGGTTAATGTCACCCATGAAACCTTGTGCTCCACTGTGGGGTCCGGCAGTGCCCAGCACAGCCTGAAATAGCTGGCAAGGGGCTTAAGAGCATTGCCTGAGCGCTGGCTGTGACACTGGGACCCACATTTTGGTGCCCTCATGCTGCTCCCACCCCTTCTCCCACTGGCACCATTTCAGAGCGTCTCCCCTTTTTCCCAGATGGCAATTTTCCCAGCCCAGCCTGCCGGATTTCCCAGGGGTGTCAGGGAAACCAGACTTTGGCCCCCACACACTGGTGACGAGCACACACTGAGGCAGAGGCTCCCTCTTAACTCTTTTCCCTGGGATTATTTGGAAAAAAAAGAAAAACCCAGAGAATTACTGCGAGCCGGGGGCGACGCGGTGAATTTTGCGAGCCGGGCGGTTAAACAGAAGCTGCTGCACAGGCAGCATGGGAAGAGGAGCTGCTGAACCAGGAACGTTCCAACCCTGCTGTATAAAATTTATAATATTCCTGGCAGTTTTATACCTCCCCATGAATTCCAGTGAAAACCCCAGCACGTACCACGCACGCTCCTCGCTTTTTACAGCAGTGAGACCACAGCGAAGAGCTGGATGAGGAAGGGAGAATGTCATTTAAGCAGCGGTTCTTCGGAAAGCTGAGCCCTTCTGCATCTTTTTAAGGCAAGTTCAGGAAAGGAAAGTGCAAATAAAACACCCAAAAGCTGCTATTTTTTGCAGGGGGAGGGCTGGCACTGGGCAGAGGGACTGTCACACTGTCCCTGCCTGTAGCCACGGGGCGGGCAGAGGGAGCAGGGCAGTGGGAGCTGTGCCCCTGCGTGCTGAAGTGCAAGAATTTAAGCAAATAAAAGCTTTTTTGCAAACACACACGTCCCAGAGGTGCCCCCAAGGGTGCTGGGATGAGATGGATGCTTGGTTTTGGGGGTACAGGCCAGTCATTCTCCCGATGAAACCCCTCAGAGCCCTGGCTGCAGGAGCTGGGGTTTTATCCTTTGCGTGATGTGGGCCTGTGGATGTGGAGATTACAGCACAAACCAGGTTAAACCCCATTTATCTGACCTGAGCGGAGCCCATGTGTGTGTCCCAGGGACGAGCCCAGCCAGAGACCCCAGCAAAGCCCCAGCCACGCGGCTGCGTGCGACGGTGAACGAAGGGCACAGGGTAATTAAACCAGCACACCTGGAAATAGCTCTTTCTGTACCTCCCAGGCTTAACCAAATGAGTGAAATTTGCACTGGCTTAATTAAAGCGATGTGGTTCCTGATCTCCTCTGCATGGGGGAGTTACTCTGCAGCTTGACTCTTGGCTCTCCAGTGAGAGCCTGCATGGAAAAATCCCACCCAGCTCTGGCTCCTGCACCCTTCCTTCTTACCATGAGGGTGCCCATCCATCCCAGTCCATAAACACCAGTTCTTTAACACCAGCCTTCAAACCAGTCCAGCAGCCTGATGCCCCCAGCATCCTCCCTGCAGCCGCCCTGGCTCACTCCCGGCACGCACGGCAGTGTTGGTGATGGCAAAGCAGGGGCTGCTCAGACATTGTCTCTGCTCCCATCTAAATTGATGGGGGAATCAGTATTTTTGCACTTATATTTACTCCCCTCTCAAATAGTCTCTTCTTTTAGGTGGTAAAACATCCCCCCTGACTCAGTAGTGCCCAGGAGGTTTAGTTTCTGTGGTATTAATGGTAAAATCCTGCACCCAAGTGAGCTGCCCATTGAATCTTCCCCAGTAGAAAAGAAGATTTGCAGCCTGCAAGAGAAAGAGTGGCAAAGAAGAGTGGCATCCCTGTGGGTGATGTGTCACAGGTGATGTGATGTGGCTGGCAATGCCACCACCACTGCCACACTGCTCAGCAGTCGGGGAAACCCCCAAGGTGAATTGCCAGGAGATTTGTGTTTGATGGAAAAAAATGTTGCCCCTGACTTTTTCCTTTCCTTCCTAAACCTGGATTAAGCTGTTATCAGACATAAGAGGTGATGTCAGGGGTGATGGAGAGGAAGGAGGGGACGTGAAGGAGGGATGTCTGGGGAGGTTGGGGGGTGAGTGGATGCACCCAGCCCCGTCTACAACAACCCAGCAGAGGGAAATTAATTTCAAAGTGCCTGAAACACCCATTTTAGTGATTTCTGATCCCTGGCATCTCTTGGGGAGAAATGGGGAGGATTATAGAGAAAAACAAAGGGGTTTCTGCTGGGGGGAAGAGCTCAAAACCACAGGGGTGACTGAGGAAGGACACTCAAACGGCGTTCTACCATCCAGCATCTCTCCCAAACCCTGGAGATGGCAGCAAAGGGGATTTAATAGTGAGATTAGAGAGGCCACCTGAGTGTGACGATACACATGGGGTAAGGAGAGCAGAGCATCCCCAGCACCAGTGGCTTTCACTGTAATTAGACCAACATCTGTCTGGTTGGGGCTTGCGTAGCCACCACACTGCTCCAGGTTGGGTCAGAGATTCCCCACAGGTTCCTCCTGCTTTGCTTTTGTGCCAGAAATCTGAATTTATCTCTTTTTTTTTTTTTTTTCTTCCTTCTTCTACTTTTTTTTCCCCTATCCACATTCTTCCTCTCTGGAAAGATTAAATCTTGATGGTCAGGAACTGGTGTAGTGGGCAAGATTTCCCAGGCTACTCAAAATGTCACCCTGGTAAAAGTGCTAGTAATAAAAAATAAAAGGAAAGAGCCCACTGTGGACTCAGGCCTGTAAAAATATCCAAAAGATGGATCTGGAAGTTTAGAAACAATTGAAGCTCAGCAGCAAAAGGGCACTCTGGGGACTGCTGGGCCCACTGCAGACATTTTGGCAGGGGGGGGAAAAATCAGCAAGTTAAAGAAAAAATCACCTGTGTGCTTGGTTTTGAATTAAAAAGGAACAAAACTGGAGGTTTTCACCCATCTCAAAGAGGTTTTGGGGTTTATTGTTATTTTGGAAATTAGGGCAAGGAAGGAAATGCCCAAGTGAAGGGTGGTGGGGTGGGGAGATGCTCCAGCTCCAGCTGCATCCCTGTGGAGCAGCATTGGGGATGTCCTGGCTGCCACCTGCTGTGTTTTGGGATACTCAGGATGCAGGAAGGCTTATCCCCAAGGAGAGGGTGCTGTGATGAGGATGGGACCCTGAGGGTGTGACCTGGTGGCACCCATCCCTCGTGACGCCACCCACACGTGGGGTAGGAATCCTTCCTTCTCTTCTCCCGGTCCCTGCTGCCATCCCACTTCATCCAAGAGCACCGTACAGGAGGAAAGCATCGGGGCAGAGAGGGAGCTGGCAATAAACCTGGGCCAGCCCAGCCCCGCCCCTGGAACAGCAGGTCTTGGAAAAGCCGGTTACTCCGGCACCGCGCTGGGGCCGTGCCGTCACCGCGCCAGGGAGGATGTATTCCAAGTCCCCAGGAAGGAGACACGGCCACCACTGGCAGGGTGGTGGCTCCAGGGCTGAAATCCACCCCAAAAATCAGATTCCCATGAGGGCTGAGGCTTGCTGGGCGAGGGTGCCCACCAGCCACTCCATGTGGCGGCTTTGGCAGTGTCTTCCCCTTTGTTCCCCAGGCTGGGTGACATCCCTGGCTGTGACATCCCTGGCTGTGATGGGACCAGACTTGTCACCAGGTTTCTCACTCCCCATCAAACCCCCCTCACACGGTGGCAAAACACCAGGAGCAGGAACCAGGAACGTGCTGGGAGAGACAAGCCTGGGGGTGGAGAGATCCAAAGATCAAGATTTGAGAATAAAAATCCAACAGCCCCAGGGGGGGAAACAGGGCATGTCCTTGCTGGGGCTGTCATTTATGCCAATTAAAAACAAATAAATACATAGAAAATTAAAATAACTTGGCACAGGACGAAGGAGAGCAGCGTGGTATTTCCTGAACAGGGCGTAGGGAGCATCCTTGGAAAGCTTTTCCTGCACAATGTGCTTGCTGTTTCCAGACAAGTAAAGTTTGCTGTGACCCACCTGTCCCCGAAAAGCAGCTATTATGGGCTGTGCCATGGTCAGCCCGGAGTCAGTGGCTGGGTCTGGCACCTTTGCCAGGCTCTGAGGTTTGGCTCTTTAGCTGCAGCACTTTTAATCCCTGCAAAATGTCTCAGGGATGGGGAAAATAAATGATGCAGGAGAGCTGCCCAAGCACCAGGCACTCCCAGTTTGAGGGGTTTCCCCCCCACCCCCACCCCAGCTTTCATCCAGTGGCCATTAACCCCCCAGACCCATGCCAGGACAGGAGGGGAGGGGATCAGGAGGGGTTTTTCTGCTTCACCATCTCGGGTTTTGGGTGTATTTTCAGCCAAGGTGGGAATTTGGGGGTTCAGCAGCAGCTTCAGGGCTTGTGGGAGAAACGGCAGCGGGTGCATCCCACTTTGGAGGGACTCTGCTGCTTCTCCCTTGGGAAGGGACATTTTTTGGCAGGGAAAGGGATGTCCCTGTGGGTTAGGGTCACACATGTCCCCACATCCCCCCTGCAAGCCGGGGCGGGGACTCTCCCCCAAACCCAGCAGCAAGGTGTGCTCAGAGCTCACCAAGGGCGTTCCTGGAGGTTTTGGCAGCGTAACAAGACTTGCCAAAGCCTAATCTCCAAGAGTGATTACCTTTGGCATGGTATTTCAAAGGGGGAGTGTGGAAAACAAACACAAACCCACAGCTTGGGTGGGTTTTTTTGTGCTGGAGCTCTGCTCAGAAGCTGAAGCCAGGCGATATTTGGGAGATCAGACCAGATCCAGTGTTTTCTGGCCAGGCGCGATGCTGAAGAGAAGCAGCTCCACCTAGGCAGGCACTGGTGCTAAAGCAGAGCCGACCTCACCACCAGTTCAACCATCGACCATCCACCATCGACCACCATCTGTGCCGGGACTGTGCTGGCAGCATCCCCTTCATCCTGCAGCCAGGCTTCGAGCCAACTCTAAGGTCCCAACTTTTAAGGTCAGTTTGGGGCTGGGAATTCAAAGTTTCCCTTGTGCACATCCATAAAACCCCCTCTGAGGTTTATTTTCTTTACCAATAAGGCTGGAAAACTGGGAGTAAAACTGCCTGTTTTCAGCAAATCTCCATTTGAATCCTGTAAAGACAACCCCAGACCCATAGTGAGGGGGGAAATCCTGCAAGACACAAAACTCCCCAGCAATAAAAACCTCTTACAGGTGGGAAAACACCTTAAAACCCCCCCAAACAAACTGGTATTGGGCTTACAGAGCCCCAGACGTGTCCGAATGAGTCCCATAAAAATCAGCATCAGCCACTGGGTGGGAATATTGGCTTCCCAGCAGGAGACAGCAGGAGAGACGTTAACCTGGTCTCGTTTTGAAAGCTGCTTATTAGTCCTCATCAAACATAATTATGCTTCAAACCCAAATGAGGTGTCCAAGCGAATTTTATCCAGCATTTATTGAATCCCAGCCAGGCTCTGAGTGTTAAAATAGATGCTGCTAATGGCTCTGGGAGATGGGGGGGCTGCAGCTTCTTTGAAGATTTGTCAATTAAATGCTTATTACTGACCAATTAGGCAGAAATCAACCTGGGTTTAAGTGCTATCCCATTAAGTGAGTCCTGCAGATCAGCCTTGGTTGTTAACCAGGGGAAAGAGCCACCTTCTTCCCACCACCCCCCCTCACCCAGGGATGCTTGGAGCATGAAGGATTTCTGCCCATCCAGCCCATGAAAAAGAAACCAACCCCTTTTCTTTCAGCTCTGCCACTCTCCTGGGGTAAACACACCCCAAGGATCAACCCAGGCATGGCAAAACCTTCGGAAATGAGAAGGAAATGAGGGAAAAGGGGGAAATTAGCCACGCGCGGCGGGTGGCTTCTGTCCCCTCCCCGGCTCAGCAGGTTGCCGCTGCCCAGCGCAGGCTGGGCCATGCCCATTCTCAGGCTTTTCTAAATATTATCCCAAGATTTGCTTTCAGTTCCCAGATAAATGGGCCTCTTCAGCAGGCTTTAAGCCTGCTCTGTTCCAAGGTTTTCTTTTAAGGCGGCAGAGGAAACATTTGGGTTACGCCGAGCTGCTGAATCCCGCTTTCAGGGCTGAGCTGCAAGGGGGTTTCTGAGATAAAATAGGAGCAGTGTTGGTTCTTTCCCTTGTTTCTTTGGGATATATGAAGGAGGCCACATCAGCCCTCATTCTTCCCTTCTTTCTGCCTCCTCTCTCACGCTGCAGTCCGTCTCTCCCATGCTTTCCTGTGGTCTTCACAGACCTCTGAGCACGTTTCCAGCTCCATTCAGAGAGGGCATTTTGCTGGATGCACTTCCTCTGCAGTGGTAATTGGTGTTTGAAGTTAAATAACACCAATAAAAACCTCAACCCCCTCCTCCAAAACATTAATCCAAAGGGTCTTTCCTTGCAGTTGCTTTTGTTTTGGTGTCTCCATCAAGTTCTGAACTTTCCACTGTGGCCAGGACAAGAAGGAGGAGATTTTCAAGCCTGGTGGGACATGATTCATGCCCAACAACCTGCTCCCAGCCCTGTGTGTCATTGCAAGCAGCAGATGATGCTGCAGTGGCCAGCACTGGGCAGAGGGACATGGCTGGATGTGATGCCCTGCAGCACCCTGTGGGTGAGGGGGAGCTTTTACCTCTACAAAGCATCCCCCTGACGAGCATCCCTGGGTCCATGGGGAAGCCCCAGGAGATCCTGCATCCCTCCCACAGGGCTGGAGCAGCACAACCAGAGCACCTGAGGGAGCTGAGGGAAACGCCCATGGAACAGCCAGGGGGTGGTGGAACCAGAGAAGAGACAGAAATGGACAGTAATGAGCCAGATTTGGGAAAACATCAGTGCAAGGGGAAACTACATAAGACCCTCTGAAGACTGGGTGAAGCGCCTGCAGAAGCTCCTTCCAACCAGAATTATTCTGGATGGAAAATGCTGGAAGCCCAGGGAGCCTGGTGTGGGTGATCACTCACCACCTTGTCCCAGGTGAGGAGTAGGTGCCACCAGTGACCTGGGTGAGCAACCCTTGCCACAGGGATGTGGAGAGTGCAAAGCTGTGCTTGATTCTGGTGAAGGAGTGGAAGGAAAACTGAAAGACATCGCAGCTCTGGGCATCCCTGATGTGCTGGAGATGGGTAAGGGGAGGCTTGGTATGGGGGGACATCACTGAAGGCTTTTCTGGCCTTATACGCTGCCCCAGACATCTACAACTGGTCCTTCCTGGGCTGGGAGGGGCGGGGGGGCAAGCGAGGTGATGCTGTCCAGGCACTGAGACATGCCAGGTCCTTGGGGACGTGTCCTTGGGAAATGCCACCTGAGATATGCAGAAGCATCCCTGGAGGGATGCTCAAGGGGTCCAGCTCCAGTACTGGGACAAGCTCAGTGTCTGGGGGGGATGTCATGGTACTGCCCCTTGTCCCCAGCTGGGCTGCCGATGCTGGAGGGGGGGGGGCATCCCCTTTTCCAGAGCAGCGGGATGGGACACGAGGAGACAGCCAGTCTCAGGGACAGGGGGTCCCACGATGGCCACTGCCTGTACCCATCAACCAAGCTCTGCAGGGACCACACACCAGCACGGTTCCCTCACGGAGCATCCCTCGGGACCAGGCAGGAGAATTCCCCGCAGGCCCGTGCCACGGGTGTCTGGGGGCAGCCGGGGGCGTCGAGGGGGTGCCACGGCACCCTGCCCGGGGGATCCAGGGGCTCCGCAGCCCTTCCCGCACCCCGCCACCCGCCGGGGCAGCCTGTGCGCCGGGCCGGCACTAGGTGGGGATGGCATCACACAGCCGCGCCGGGCAGGGAGGCCGGGAGGAAGGCGTGGGCTGCGGCTGGCTCTGCCGGGGGGGCAGCGGGGTAACCCCGGCGTGCAGAGGGCTGACGGGCAGGGGGCGAGGGGAAAAGGGCCGAAGGGACAGGCTGGCGGGGACAGGCGAGGTGCGGGATGAGGGCAGCGGCGTGGCGGAGATGCTGAAGGGTGCGGAGGCAGCGCGGCAGGAGTCTTGGAGGCAAAGTGGCAGGGATGCCGGGGTGGCAGGGATGGTGGGGTGGCAGGTATGGTGGAGATGGGGTGGCAGGGATGCTGGGGTGGCAGGTATGCTGGAGATGGGGTGGCAGGGATGCTGGGATGGCAGGGGTGCTGGAGATGGGGTGGCAGGAATGCATGTGCAGTGGTGTGGCTGGGATACTGGAGGCAGCAAGTGACCTCATAGCACCGTCAGGCTGCAGATATGGCCATTATTGCTGCAGCTGACAGAAAGCCTGAGCCCCTCACTTTGCCCCTCTGAGGCTCATCAATGCCCCAAGTTGGAGCAGAATTCCCCTCTGCATCTGCTCCAGCCAGCATGGCCAAGGAAGGGCACAAGTACAGCACAGGGGGGCTGCACTGAGCCCCTAACCTGCCCTTGCAGGGAAAAGCATCCCCAGCACATGCCTGCCAAGGGCTGGTGTGGGGTGAGCACCGAGAGCTCAGTTGGGCTCAGCCAAGTGTAGATGGGTGCTGCAGCACCCAGGGCCCCCAGGCAGATGTAAACATCTGAAATTTTGGTGTTTTGTCCCATTGGACAGCAGCATTTTCCCCCCCACCACCTCTCCCCCCACCCCAAAGAGCCTTGCTGGAGGAGGAAAAAACCAATAAAATAGCCCAATTCTGCAGAGAGCAGAAATTAATTTGCAAATTCAGAGCCTGGAGGAACCTCAGACAAGCACATCTCATGCATGAAAGGCACTGCATGAAAACCAGCTGGCTCCAGCTGATGGCTCCCCAGGGCCTGGGCCTGCCCAAGGGGTTGCTCTTCAGCTCCCCACACTGTGGGCTTGGTGAGTATTTTGGGACTGACTGGGGCAGACAGTCTTTGGTGCTGCCCCACCAGTATCTCCTGGGGCCAAGGTGCTTCCCTGAAGGGGATTTGGTGTCTATTTAATGGTATCTATTTAATGGTTTCTATTTAACTGATCTCCTATGGAGGAGATGCTGCCCGCTGTGCCACCCTCCCCATCATCACAACCAAAGGACGAAGGCAGGGAGTGGGCTTATCTACCCCACTGGTCCTCACTGGGAAGAGACTGTAGGACTGAGGCTGCCATTAGCCAGAGAGAGCCCAGCCCAGCTGCAGAACTAACGAGTTTCCACAGTCATTACTGCATTAATTACATTTTGCCATCTCAGAAAGGAAACATTTCCCATGGGTGCTGCTCAGACAGGCCTTCTCCTGGGCCCATGGCATGTGTCATCCATGTTTCTGCATTGGATCATGTTTCTGGATTGGAGGTGGGCCACCAGCATGGCTGCAGGCCAGACAGTTGGCCACCAAGCTCCTGGCTCACTGGAAAGTCTGGGAGGAGGTGGCAGCACCAGGAGAGGGATGCAAAGCGCTCCTGGCCCAGGCAGCACCTTGCTGCAAGGTTAAGGAAGGATGAACATGTGGCAAACCCCATCACAGGGGAGTGTGTCACACTTCCCTGTTTCACCTTGGGGGCTCAGCCACCAGCAATACCTCCAAAACCTCTCAGGCACAACGGGCCGATGCGATAAGCCCTTCACGTGAAAGGGTTTACTTGCTGTAAATCTCTCTGGAATCCACTTGATCCAATCCTCCCCCCACCAAAACCAGAGCACAGCCATAAATCTCACCCCCTCCTGGTTCAGCTGGCATCCACTGCCTCTGCACAAGGCATCTTCAGGGAGAGCATCACCCCAAAGGCTGGGTCCAGGAGCCAGAGGATTTTCCCAGCTTCCTCCTGCAGGAATCTGGGATGATTTTGGACGTTGGCATCCTCAGGGAAACCCAGAGGCAGCTCCAACAAGGCACAGATGGGCAAGTTTCACCTGCAGCCCACGTCTCCCCAGTTAATAGCCCTGCAGGTTGCCTCCTGGTGTGCTCACTAGGGATGCTGGGCTCCCCAGTGGCAGCCTCTCCCCAGCAGCAGGACGTGGGTTCCCTGCTCACTGGAGCTTTCACAGCTATTTACTGACTGCAGGCAAATTGGGAAAAATATTTGGAGGTTAAAGAAGAAACTGGATTGGAAATGTCCAAGTGTTTCTTTAGGGGTTCCCAAACTGAAGCCCCCAGAAACACCCAGCCCCAGTTCTGGAAGTTTCTCCAGGAACAGAGGGGGTTTGCTTCTGAGTTGGAAACAGCTTTTTGGTTTGTTTTTTTTTTTTAAAGTTTTAAAGGGGCAAATTGAGCTGCAAACACAAACTCTGCATTTCTTGCCAAACTGTTCTGGGGTGATCTGAAACCAGAAGTGGGGGATTTTTTAAAATTATTTTTTTAAAATCAGGCTGTTTCACTTTAATCTGAATGGGCTGTTGGGTTTTCCCCCCGTTCCCTCCCACTTTCTATTTTCCAGTTTCTCCACAAAATGAACAATCCCTTTTTTGCCCCTGCAGCTCATGGCCTTCCCAGGCCATTCCATGTGCTCAGCTGCAAGACAAATCCAAATCTCAGCCAAAGGAGCTTCACAGAACCACAGAGCGTTAGGAGTTGGAAGGGACCTTGAAAGCTCAGCTAGTGCCACTCCCTGCCAGAGCAGGATCACTCAGACTAAATGCCACAGGAAGGCATCCAGGCAGGTTTGAATGTCTCCAGAGAAGGAGACTCCCCAACCTCTCTGGACAGCCTGTCCCAGGGCTCTGTCACCCTCACAGTGACAAAGTTCCTCCTGACATTCCCATGGAACTTGCTCTGCTCCAGCTGCACCCGCTGCCCCTTGTCCTGTTGCTGCCATCACTGAGAAGGGCCTGGCTCTGTCCTGACTCTCACCCTTTACATATTTATAGACATTAATGAGGCCATCCCCCATTCTCCTCTTCTCCAAGCTAAAGAGTCCCAGCTCCCTCAGCCTCTCGTCATGAGGAAGGTGTTCCACTCCCTTCATCACCTTGGTGGCTCCACGCTGGGCTCCTTCAAGGAGTTCTGTGTCCTCCTTGAACTGAGGGGCCCAGAGCTGGACCCAGTATTCCAGGTGCAGTCTCACCAGGGCAGAGCAGAGGGGGAGCTTCCTATGATGCTCCCTACAAATCCAGCCACAAAGAATCAACACCATCTCTGCCAAATTCATGCACTGGCATTGATTTCCAGCTAAATCCATGCATAGGCATCATCAGCATCATCAGCTGGGCAGGGTGCAGCAGACAGACTGTCCTTGAACATCACCCCAGACCTGCTACTGCCTTTGGGATGCATCTACCTGATTTATTGTTGCAAACTTCTCAGAGCTGGAGCTTCATCCAATCCCACCTCGGAGCTGAATCCCACCTCCCTCTTTTGGGGGGAAGCTGAAGGAGCTGGGCTTGTTCAGCCTAGAGATGAGAAGGTTGTGGGGGTACCTCATTGCAGCCTNGGCCGGGGGTTTGGGGGCCCTGCCTGTGGCAGGGGGTTGGAGCTCTGTGACCCTTGGGGTCCCTTCCAACCCAGACCATTCTATGATTCTATGGTTCTATGGTGCTCTGAAACACTAACTTCGTGTTCCAGCTAAAATGAGACACCTGAAAGCCAGAGCTGGGATGTCTCTTCTCAGGTCACATAGAGCTGTAGAAGGGAAAGGAAAACTAAACCCCAAGCACCACGAGCTGCCTGCCTTTCGAAACAGAAACGTTTACTTCCCCAAGTATTTTTGCAAGAGCTCTGAGAGCAGCGTGGCAATGGAGTGGGTTGTGTGAAAGGCTTTTTGCCACAGAGACTTCCCTTGGGGTGGGGGGGAGGGTTGTGACACACAGAGTAGCTGAAGCAACAGGATGAGGCCTCTGCGTTTTGCTCCCAGAGTACTGGATTCTTACACCGACTCCACGTGGAGTGGGATGAGGTGGGAGCCCCCTGCTCAGCCACCCGCCCTTCCAAGCAACCCTAAAATCTACCCCATGTGAGAATAACCTCGAGGCTGAGGTTGCCAAATAGAGCATCTGCACACCTCTGGCAGCTCTGACGCCCACGCGCGGCGGTGAGCTCGACCGGGGAGCCGCGGCTGGGCGTGTGCCAGGACCACCACATCCCTCCGTGGTGGGGAGGTTTTGGTGAGGAGCAGGGGTTTTTTTAGCCAATATCAGTCATATTGAGTCTCCTGGGGAAGAAGTAAGAGAGTTCAGAGGGCTGCAGGGATGGAGAGCTGCCCATTTTGTGGGTCAGTCCCCCCTCAAAGAAGTGGGGTGAGCCTTAGACTGAGCTGGGGATGGACACAGAAGTCCAGCTCTGGCCCCAAAACCTCGCATCAGCCACTAAAAGCCCCAAGGAGATCACAGGAACCTGTCAGGTCAGTGAGCTTAGCCCACCCCAATGCTTTCCCATCCCCACCACTCCTCCTGAGAAGCCATGGCAGTGTCAGCAGACGATTAAAGCCCTGAGAATTCCCAGTCCCCATTTATTCCAGTCCAGTTTTAGTCCCATTTGTCCTGGTGCAAACACTGTCTTTCAGCTTAACCAACTTCCCTTTCCCTGGTGCTTCACCTCAGAGGTACCAACAAGCATCTCCTGTCCCACCTTGGTCTCTCACACCCAAACCACGCTCATCACGAGGGGGTTTTCCTCTCCTTAGAAGAGGACCTGAGAAAATACAGTACCAGCAGCTGTGATCACACGGAGCTGGACAGGATGAGCAGCCGCAGCCCCACAGAGCTCAAAACTTGTGAAAAGCAGCAGCCAGGGCCAGATTCAGCAACTGATGGTGCTCATTTTGTCCCAGCAAGTGACCTCCTCACCCATGGTTTTGGACCTGCCTTGAAACCACTGGCTGAGGTTGCTGGCCCTTGGTGGCACATCCAGGTGGACTTCTTTTCCTCACAAAGCCAGCAAGAGCAGCAAGGAGGGCACATGTGTCCTCACAAGCGCTCGCAGGCTGGTGGCTTTGGCAGATGGCTGCAGCCTTTTTCTTTCAAGCACCTGGCTAAAATGTGGAGCATGAGCGGCAGGAAAGCCTGGGTTTGATTTGGGCAGAAGCTCAGACTAGTATCAGCCAAGAGGCAAACAGGTAAAACCAGAACCTCAGCAGGTCAGGAGCCACTGGCCAAGCCCCAAACCAGGCGTTCGAACTCCAACCACCCCACCACAGCAGGGAGCGTGGCTGGAAACATCATCCTTTTGCATGGCTTGTCCACAAAACATAAGGTTTAAGCCCAGAAAGCAGGTGGGGAGGTGAGGAGAGCCCTTCCTTCAGACCAGCCCTGCATCTGTGGTCTCCCATCTCCTCCAGCCTTTGCCACCACTAATTCACAGAATCACAGGGTTGGAAAAGACCTTTAAGATCATCAAGTCCAACCGTTCCTGTCCTATGCTAAACCATATCCCTGAGCAGCTCATCTACCCATCTGTTAAACACACCCAGGGGTGGGGACTCAGCTCCCTCCCTGGGCAGCCTGTTTCACATCCCCACAACTCTTTCAGGGAAGAACTTTTCCCTCCCATCTGATCTGACCCTGCCCTGGCACAGTGCATCACATGTGAATGGGGCCACCAGCACATCTCTTGTCTGGTGCAGGTAGTTTAGAGGACTGCACCCACCTGAGAAGTGATTTATCCCCACCAAGACACTGTGGCCATGAGGAGAAGGTCCCATCAGCTCTACCTGGCACCAGAAGCCTGAATTCAACCCTGCCCTTGGGCATCCATTCCAACCCAGAGCTTTCTCCCAGCCTCTTAATTTTAGCCCCAACCAGAGAGATTGAATTAAGAACATCCCCATTAATTTGCTGTGCACATGAAGGGGCTGAGGACTTCTCCTCTGGCTGAGGGCAGGAGCCCCGCAGCCACCTCACACCAGCTCTCAGCCTTGCCAGTGCGTCCACCTCCTCCTCCCCACTGCTCAGCAGATAACAGGGCAATTGCAATAACGAGCCTCTGCCCTTCCAGCCCTGCTCAAAGCATTTAACGAAGCCAGGAGCTAATGAACTACGCTTCATGGCACCATGGAGATGGGTTATTGCCATTTGAGGTGGAGGGAAACCGAGGCAGGAGCTGGTGGAGTGGTTGACTTTGGTCATGAGGCACCTCAGGCTGGATGCCGGAGCCAGAGCTCCCTGCCTGGAGCAGGGAAAGGGCGGCAGGTAGACGTGGTGGTGACCACAGGTCTCTCATGTGGTGCCTGTGGCTGGAGAGACAGGTTTGCCCACATTTGGGAGGGCAGGGGGCTCTCCCCACCCATCCCACTCCCAACTCAGCCCCGAGCAGCGTTGAGGCAGCCGTGCCTCTGTGGCTGGAGCTCCTGACCACCGTCTCCTCTGCATCCTGGCCCCCAAGTTTTGCAAGATCCCAAACGTGACCGCCGAGGGGTAGAGCAGGAGCACTCCCAGGTCCCCTTGAGAAGGTCTTACCTCGGCTTTGTGACTCACCAGCCCAGCCTTCGTGGTGTCACTCGGTTTCTCTTCGCTGGAGCAGTGATGCACCACCTCCATCCACGAGGAAGACAAAGGTCTGGCAGTGTGTCCCACGCTGAAGGTGCAGCCCCGGCTGCAGACTCATGCCTGATGGCTCTCCCCACACCATTTGTGGACCAGCCTCCACATTCATCTGCCACGAGCATCCTCCTCTAATTCCCCTGCAGCCGCTGCTCCGGGTGGCAGGTCATGGTCAGTGGGTCATGGTGGCTCTCTCCAGGTCTGCCTGCAGCGGTGAGGACAGCTGATAAATCACCAGGGCCGTGCTCTTACATCACACACCCCTCACGTGCATGTTGCTGGTATGCTAAAAATATTCCCCACTTTTTCACCAACTAAAACTTTCCAGGAGAGTCAGAACCACAGCCCACTCCCTATCTGTAAAGCCAGACGTTTCTGCCCCCAGCACTGCCAGGAAAACAGAGAATACTAAACAACATTCCCAGTACTCTGCTTTCAGGGTTTTGGGGTGGGGTTTTTTTATGTTTTAAAAGCCTGGCTAACATACCACCTTTTTTCAGTAGTTTATTTTGTGATGGCTGGCACCGTCCCGCAGCCCAGCTGGGCACTGCCGCACCCGGCCGTGCTCTCATGCACCCTCTGGAGAAGCCCCTGGGATGTTCCCACTCCCCACCCAAAGCTGCATTTTGATGGCTTGGAAAATTAAACAAAGAAAATATGGTTTTAAACTAGGTCCCAGCTGGTGTTAGAGAGCTAACCCTGGTTTGGCAAGAGCTCTGAATGACAATGGGCCGTCACTGTTTTCTGGTCAGACCTCGCAGAGGTGCCTGTCATACCGGGTAAAGGAGAAATCCAAAGGATGCTCACAACCCCTGACCACTGGCCAGGCCCCTCCATGCCATCACCGGTGCTCAGAGCAGCATTTATTTGCCCAGTTTGGCTCTGGGCTGCAGAGGAGGAGCAGGAGTGGCCAGGGAAGGTGTTTCCACAACAAGGGGATTGTCTCGGTGAGACCAGAGCCCTTGCCAAACCCAGAGCCAAGCCGATAGAAGGCGATGCCATCAGTGCATTTTTGCTAATTATCACTAATAATTATTTGTGCACAGTTGCTCCTGGGAGCTCCGGTTCTGGTTTAGCCCTTGCTGCTCTTGTAGCCTCATGCAAGTGGAAAAAACAGAGGGGGTTCTACCCCAAAACCCCCCATGGCAGAGGAGAAGGAGGCTGCCTGGACAATGCCCTGGCTGTAGCAGCGCATATGATGTCCTCTCTCCCTGCTCACACCAGTGACGGCCAGTTAGATCCTATCAGTCCTCCCTGTGCTTTCCCTTGGCCTATTGTCAAAACCCAGCTTCATCATAGCACATCTATTAGTGGTTTCCTCCTCCTGCCCCCCCTGTGCGGGATGTCTTTCTGCTGACAAGGCAATCATTCCCCTGTCAACAGGCCTTGACAGCACCAAGATTTCTCATCTCAAATCCTGGCATGTCCCAGGGCAATTCCCAGCTCCTCCATTAACCCCTGGCCTTGCAGGATGGGGGTAGCCAGCCCTGATGGATGGATGCTCCAGTATCTCTTCCACCTCTGGTTAGCAGGGACTGCCAACCCCCAGCACTCGCCGTACCTATGCAGAAGAGCATTTAACCTGCAGGTAATGGGTGTCAAGACTTTTCTTCTCCTTTCCTCCTTGTGTTCTCTGCTGAGAACAATGGAGGCAAGGTTTGCAGAGGGAGGTAATATCTTTTTTTAGACTGACTGAAATAATTAGAAGAAAAACCAGGCAGGCTGGTGGGTACATGAGCCCTCCAGCAGGCCTGAAATAGAAGCAGAAGTCTGCAAAGCTGAATACCAGTGGAGAACAATAGCTCTGAGCGTGACTACTTGCATTAACCAGTTCTGCCCCTCAAAGACCGTTCCCCTGGGCTAAGGACCCACATCACCCCTCTGCTGAAACCAGCTGTCCTGAGACTGCCCTGCTGCCGGGAGCCACACCACGCTGCCGTGGTGCGCTGCAGAGCTGGGTGCCGGGCACTGCTCTACATGGGACGCATGATGCCCAGAGTGCCACCACGGTACCCACAAAGGCATCCCTCACCTCTCTGCACCCTGTGCCCCGTCCTGCTGCTCCGAGGGCTCTGCCTGACCCCAGCCCCACGAAGACTGTCCCATCCTGTGCCCCTGCCTGACTCTAGGGACTTCTCCTACCCCAGGCTCCTAGTCCCGCCCCAGGGACCCTTTCCCACCCCCGCGCACCCCGTCCCACCCCACGGTCCGTGTCCCACCCTGCAGCCACCGCCTATCCCCAGGGACCCTGTCCATCCCACGGACCCCCTCCCTTGGGCTCGGTTCCACCCGCCCGTTCCCTCAGCCCCAGCCCGTCCTGGGGGCTCCCAGTCCCACATCCGTGGCGGGTGGGGCCGGGACCGGGGCCGGGGCCGGGCCAGGCAGGGGGGGGCCGGGCCAGGCGAGGCGGCGGCGGAGCCGGGGCCGGCGGCGGGGGCATCCCCGCCTCCTCCTCGTAAGCTGCCGGAAACCCGGGGCTGGCGCTGCTGCTGCTGCTCCCGCTGCCTGTCGAGAAGTTAGTGCGGAGGGGAGAGCTGCGGAGCTCGGCCCGGCTCAGCTCGGCCCGGCTCGGTTCAGCTCAGCCCAGCCCAGCTCGGCCCGGTTCGGCTCGGCATGCCCGCCCGCCCGGAGCCGAGCGGCGTAGCGGGGCGGCGGCGGAGTCCCTGAGCGGGCGGCGAGGAGCGACCGGGCACGGCCCGCCATGGAGCAAGTGAGTCCGACCGGGACGGGACGGGACGGGACCGGACGGGACCCCCCTGGACGGGGCGGGACGGAGCGGGGCTGTACGGGACCACCGGGACGGGACAGGAGCCCCCGCGCTACCGCTCCCGGCCGCGAAGGGGACGCAGGACCGCGCCGGCCACTTAGGGTGGGGCTTTTTTGGGGTTGCGCAGCGGAAGACCCAGAGGATGGGGGTTGCCTAGCGGAAGACCCAGAGGATGGGGGTTGCCTTGGGGCGCGCTGGAGCTGTCGGCTGGGGCCGAGCATCCCCGGCGCTCTTCGGGTGTTAAAGTTGGTCACCGGCCGGGCGAGGCTGCCGGAGGATGGGCGCTGCCGAGCTGGGGCTCTTGGAAATGCCACGCTCGCTCCGGCCACCCTGAGCGGACTCTCGCCGGGGTGTTGTACTTCCGCGCTGGAACCGGGCCTGGGCCAGACCGCAGGTTTGGCCATGTCCACATACCTAGCAGCCTTCCCCAAGCCCGTTCTCCCCCTACTTCTCTGGTTCTGCCCGGGACAGGTTTAACTCAGCGCTTTCCCTTCACGTGTAGCTCTTCACATCCATGGGGCTCACGCCCCAACAATCCATCCCCGCTTGGATTTGATTAAGATGCCACAAATTTGTCAGCAAGTTAAACGGGTCATTTTCTCCCCTCATCTGGACGGGCAATTATCTGCTGCTTCCTCTCCTTAGATGAGGTTTTGCTGCTCATGCACAAAGCTCCTGGCAGGGCGGACTTCAGGCTCTGGTACACGCGATGCCAGTAGCTGTGGCTTGTTTCCTCTCCGCACGCACCCCCCTTATTTCAGCTCCCAACGTTTAGTGAGGGAACGAGAGCTCTTTGAAACCAGCGGGGAAATGGCAAAGCAGCCCAAGTTGGTAGGAACTGAGAGCTGTTATTATCCGGCAGCATCCATGAAATTAATCCACAGCAGAAAGTGCTTCCAGCTGGCATCCGTGCTGAGCGGGCACCCGCTGGCTGGAGGGGCTTCACACCTTCCCCAGAGCTCGCAGAGGTCCCAGGGATCGGGAGTGAGAGGGGCTGGCAGGTCGCTGGCTGCCCCCTCCCAGCACCAACCCACAGACTCACTGTCCGCTCTTCATTAACGCTAAACGAACCCCCCAGCGATCACTTTCAGGAGGGGGTGTCAGGTGAGGTTTCCCAAGTTTCCAGTGGATCCAAGCAGTTTATATCCAGTGGGATGGTTTGGCTCCATGGGTCAGGGAGAAGTGGAAGTGCTGACAGCCAGGCGTGGAAGATAACGTGGAAAGGAGCGGGGGAAGATAAAGGAGCTGGGCAAAATCCTTAGGTGTGGTTTGTAAAAGCGCCGTCGCGATTCAGCTCTCAGGGTGTATTTTTGTTGGAAGACCCATGGGTATATCACCATCCCTGGAGGGATTTCAAAGGTGTGGAGATGGAGTCCTTAAGGACATGATCTAGAAGTGGGCTAGGCAGGGTCAGGCTGTGGTTGGACTGGATGATCTTAAAGGTCTCTTCCAACCTAAGTGATTCTATGATTCTATATCTTCATACATACATGACATACAGGGGATGTATGTGGGCTTGTGGGCCCTTAAAATGCAGGGGAGAAAGAGCCACCTCACTGTTAGGGAAGAAGTGGTCCTGCCCCGCCCCCCCCAAGCCGGCATCTCTGCTGAGCTGTGAAACACGAGCGTGCACCAGGCTGGAGGAGTGAAACTCGTGTTTCGTTCCTAATGCCACCGCGACGGAAGTTGCAAGAAATGACCCGTATGGCTTGGGTTTGGGAGCGATGCCCTTGGCATGAGCCACCAACGGGGTAACTCAGCTCTTCCCTCATGAGCACTCTGGCTTACTTGGCTGATGCCAGTGGGTTTCTCCTCGTGGATTTACACCAGTGTCAGGAAGGAATACAGCCTGAGGATATCTTAGTGTTCCCCGCTGAAGGAATACTCACATAATGCTGTATTAACAACAGGAGCTCTGTGCCATGCTCGGGTCTCAGTCATGGCATTGCAGGCGGAGGGAGAGCACAGGATGGACACGGAGCCCTGCTCTCACTGCCTGCTCCTGGCCAGCCTCCCTTTGCTGACCTAAGGCAGGGGTGGCATGAACTGGCCATAAAAATAATCCACAAAACATGTCAGGCGCCATCTCCAAAACTTTTTGGGTTGTTTTGCTTTTGCAGGAACAAACAGTCAAGTTGCATCATCTGGTTTTAATGGCCTTAACCTGCAGGCGAGCAGTTACAGCAGCTGTAACTGCAGCTTTGTGAGGTACAGCATCTTTGTGCTGTGCTGTGTGCATGCTGCTGACCCACAGCCTGGGCAGCTCAGCACCCACAGAGGACAGGATCAGACCCATCACTTCTATCTTGTAGCGGTGGCTGGAGGAGGCACCAGGCAGCTCAGGTTCAGGGTGACTCCTGCGCAGTGGGGGGGGCAGAGGCCTTTGCTCTGAGGCTGTTGTCACCTGCTGAGAGCAGCACTCCGCATAGCATCCTGCCTTTCCTCATCTGGGATGGAGCAGGCGGCTCGATGTCACAGATCCTCTCTGTGGATGTCCTGGGTGCTGTCACAGGCGGGAAGGCCAGCCTGCTGTGGTGGGATGCACAGCTTCTTCTGGGCAGGTGGCTCCAGCCAGGGCTTCTGAGTGCCCTGGGGAGAGGGTGAGCTGAGAGCCCACCCACCCACCAATGCCACAGAGGGGGATGCACCGTCCTTGGGAGCTGCCAGAGGAGCTCTGCCCCAGCTCTGCCTCGAACAAAAGTTTGTGCAGAAGCCCCAACTCTGGCAGAAACGGTGCCTGGGGCAGGTCGTTTCTTCAGAGGTGGATGTTAAGTGCTGTGTCTTCACAGGGAGTACTCTGATTTTAAAACCAGAGGAGATGGGGTAGTTTTCACTCTGCAGAGCACCAGGAGAGGCCATGGACAGACATACCTGCTGCGTGATTTTGGACAGCCTTTCTGCTGGGGGGGTTGGGAAGAGCAGGAAAAATCCATCTGCAAAGCAAACCCAACAAACCCAACCTTCAGGAGTACAAACATTTTGGGCAGCTGTCGGTCTGGAATCGCTCAAATAAACTCTTCATACAGCTACTTCCATGCAAAGCTGCTACGAGGGCGGTTAAAGTCCGTGCCCAATTATCTAAAATTGACATCAAAAGGGGTGCTCAATCAGGAAACCAGCAGGTCTATATTTGTGCAGCAGTTGATATTTGCTGAAGTCGCAGCTCACAACTGAATACAACTTCCTGGCAACCTAAAAAGTCAAGTTTAAAAAAAACCCCCAAACGCTCTGTCCCCTTCATTTCCCGGAAAACTTTGTCATGCTCCGTCATCCTGCGCTGGGGCTGTTTCAAACATGGCTCAGTATGGTTGTGGTTACTGCACTGAGGATGACACAGGTTGGATTTATTTTTTTTTTTTTACAGCCTGATTTTCCTTGTAGGTTTGAGTTTTCTTGATCCCAGTCTGCCCCCTGCAAAGCTGAGCCTCTTCCCAGCCTGAGCACAGCTCAGGAGAAATGTGGGCAATGCGGGGTGTTGAATCTGGTTTTCCTCTTTCTATGGGTGTGAGTCCCAGCTTTAGAGTCACAGCTCGTCCCCGTGGCAGCCACTGTCCCAGGGTGTGTTTGCTGGGAGTCTGGTGTGTGAAAATGCATCTGCTAGCTAGGCTCTCCTCTGGATTTTTGGAGTGCTCACTCTGTCCTGGCCATGGGAGTGTCCAGCTCTGGCTCCTTTCTGTGCACGTGGGATTCCCTTGTGTTACAAAACACAGTGTCTGAGCTCTGGGTTGGTTTATTTGGGGTCTGTTGGGGTTCTTTTCCTTCTCCTCCCAGGAAAGGTTTCATTCCCCAGCTAGCAAAACAGCCGAGGCTCTGTCTTTGTCCCCCATCCTTGGTGTGTGCACACGTGCTGGCTTTCCGCAGCAGGATTGATCCTATTACAGATGGGAATGAGGAGGAAAATGAGTCTGGGGGGACAGTGGGGTTCTTGGGAGTAGGCTGGAGGATTTGGGGTTGGCCTCAATTTACAAGTCACAAGGTTGGTGAGGTGTTTGTGGAATGGGATTTGGCTCAGTGAGGTCTCCCCCTCACCTTGCTCCAGTAAAAGAGGCTTACCGGGGGTGTCGGGGGAGGCAAGCTGGGATCCTGCCTCTGCAGAGGCTCTCCTAGCACACCGGAGGGGAAGACGACTCCTGTTCTACTGTGTGTGCTGGTGAAGGCACTCAGCTAATAAGCCCGACTGCCCCCACTCCCCATCTTAGGTTTCCCGACTCCGTTTAACGAGGATATTGATATTGGATATTTCTCATGGCTTTTTCAAAGCAGGGAAATTAATGCGTCCCTGGTTTTTACCGGGCCTGGAAAGCCAGCATCCTCCCAGTGCAGGATGCTGGGGCTCCCTGGGCTGCTGTGGGAGGGTGAGAGGAGGCTGTGACAAACAGCAAGATGCTAAAGGCAGGACACAAAACGTGCCCACACTTGATGCTGTCTTCTCTGCCGGTCCTTCCCCCTGCATGCAAACCACACAGCAGCCTGCTGAGATCCTTTCTGTGCAGCTGTGATGAAGTCCTGGCCTTTATCCTGTGAATTTGCCCATGGGAGTTAGTTTTGGGGGGTGATGACCAAGCATAGAGACCTAGAAGGAGAACGTTGGGCTAAAATATGAGCGTTGCTTCTGGTGCCGGCAGGATCTGTCCCACTGGGGTTCATCCGAGAGCTTGGGGAGAAAACCAGAGAGGAGGATGCCTGTTTTTAAGGAGCTCTTGGTGCATGAGCATGCAGGGAGTACCTCCACAGAGAGGGTAGCAGAGCCACTGGGGAAGCAGAGGAGCAAGGTGGACTTGCTACCGTCCCAGCAGTGTCCCCAGGGGTGGCCAGGGCCCACGCCTGCTCCCCAGTCCTGTGGCAGCTCTGGGCCGGGGGCTGGTTGAGTTTTTCTCTGGAAGATGCCAGCCTTTTCCCTTGTGACGTGGTGGGGAGGAACCAGGTGTGGTGGGTGCTGAGGCCTTCTCCAGGTGGGCTTTCTGGTGGCCTCTGTTAAATGGATGGTGAGTGTCATTGCTGTAATCCCTTCTCCCTCCTGTCCCTCCCCGCAGGATACCAAGGAGGAGGTCTCAGAGAAACCCAAGCCTGCTCCGAACGCAGAGAAATACGGCTGGATTAAGAAGAGCAGTGGAGGGCTCCTGAGTCTGTGGAAGGACCGTTACATCCAGCTACAGAAAACGCAGCTTGTAGTCTATGAGGATGAGGTATGGTCACAGCAGATGTCCGTGGATGAGGGGCAGGATCAGGCCCTCACTGACACACGTTCCTGTGTTTTTTCCTCTTTCCTCCAGCCCATTCCTTCCAAAGGGGCTTCTCTGGTTCTCTCTAGGAAGAGTAAATGCTCTAAAGAAGAGACAGCAGCTGCATTTTAGGGTATATTATATAACATAAATATTCCAGCCAGTAAATATTTTGACAGTGCCATTGCAAATATAAAGAGGGGGGTGGGATGGGGGGCAGGACGTCCAATGGGAAGGCGAGCAGTGAAGCGCTGGGTGGAAGCAGGATATGTGCTGTGGGGTTTCAGCGTTCAGGGGACAAACCAGGATTGTCACAGGCTGCTTTTCCCACCTGCCATTGGAGGGAACAGCAGGAAGCTTTGCAGCTGCTTGGCACCCTTCGTGCAGCTCAGATCGTTGCTCACCAGACTCCTCAAGGTCTCCTTTAACCACTGGTGGATGCAGGGTGAGGGTGTAGAGTGTTCACTGTCCTCCTTCAGCAGGGATGTGGTCTAGATTTGGCTCATCTTTTCCCTGTACTTGAGCCAGTACTGAGTGAAGGGCCCTTGGGAGCTTTCTCCTGGACTTCCCTAGATAAATTAGATGCCTTAAGTTCACAGCCTCATGTAGAGCTTTTCCCACTCCAACGAGAAATAAGAGCCAAAAGTCTGTCCTGCATCTTCATGCAAATCTCTCCTGCATCTTCACGCGAGAGGAAGGGTGAGTGCAAGGCTGGTCCTGAGCCAGGAACCTCAGATCCTGGGCTGGAAGGGGCTCCTGCAAGAGCAGTTCACCCTCAAAGTTAGAAATAACAGTGCAGGGCACCACGGCACAACCCAGAGGGTGATGGTTTATGGTGGGTAGCAGTCAGTGTGCGTCAGGAGGGAGCGTTTCTCACTGCACGTCTCCACGAGGTCCATGTGCCGGTGCGGTGTCCAACGCAAGGGGATGTGGGTCATTCATGGGCATCGGGGTGATAGAAACCTGAAGTCACATCAAGCTTTTGTGCAGCGTGTCAAGGGAAGAAGAATGGGGAAATGTTTCAGTGGCGACGTTGCTGTGAGGGTTTCAGGAACAACAGGACTGACAAATGAGTTTGGTTCTCTTTTTTCTGTATAAAAACCCCTCCAAAACTATTGCCTAATAAAGCAGATTTGTTATGAACAGTTTAGGTTAAAGGGTATTACCTCCTCCCGTATGCTGAACCCTCCTGCTCTTCCCAAAATCCCAAAGCTTTCCAGTGGTGTTTGTTCTTCATTCTGAATCATCCCAGAGAGCGAAGGGAAGTGAGCGTGGGGCAAGGAGCAGCTCAGAAGGCAGGCAGAGCCATGGGGGTTTCTTCCACACAGAGAGGTGCTGCTTGGTCCTGCAAACCGTTGTCTTCTTGTAGATGCTTCCCAGCGCCCCAGATGCCTGTTGGCTCCAGCTGGAGCTTCAGGAACTCACAGATTCCAAATCCATAAACGTGACGTAGGTGTTTTGGCTTTTGTTTTTTGGGGGGGTTGTGTTTTATTTTTAAAGGCATGCCCTTTAAAAAGCAAAATGTAGGGATGCTCTCGTTGCCACAAGGGAAAAGGAAGGCTTTTAAAGTAAGATTAATTTTCACAGCTGTTCAGAAGAAGGGAAAAAAAAATCCCAATCATGTAAAGGGTTATTTTATTATCTCAACAAGGAAAATGGCATTTGCAACAACCAGGCGTAATGTTTTTGGGTAGCCTGCGGATTGTGGTAACATCCTGTAATAAATTGTGTCTCTGAGCTCCAGTAGCTACCAGGTCCCATTACTGTAAATAAGGGATGGCGTTGGTATCTATAGGCTATTAAACTGGCTCACGGTGAAGTCAAACGTCTGAGGAGAGGAAATTGCTGCAGAATTATCTGGTAGCACAATAGGACAGCGTGTGATTGTGCAGCCTTACTGTGGGGGAGCTCAGGAGGGGTCCTGTTGCCGCAGAATTGAGGTAGTTTGTGTTTATTGCTGGGTTTATCTTCCTTTGATGGGAGCCAGGGCAGTGTCGCTGTCTGCACCGTACCGTTGGGGAACTGGATGTTTGAGGTGAGGAGGGTTCTTCCCCAGTCTCAAAGGAGAGCCCATGGTGTGGCGTGGTATGGTGGTGGTGATGTTTGCAGCTCTGGGTTTTTCCCCACTAGATCTTCTCCATGTACCTGCCCAGCTTTGGGTGAGCCTGGAGACAGACAGAGCATCCCAGACTGTCCTCAGGCTGGAACGGTTTAAAATGGGATCGTTCCATGCTTGCTGAATTGGGGCCCTGGAAAAAGGAAAGAGATGAAGCCACACATAGCAGAAATGCATCATCTCTCTGTATGCATCCCGAGCTAGACCTACATGGGTTAATTGGGAGAGGGAGGTCAGCTTCCATGTGGGAGGGCAGGTTTGGAGGCTGTTTTGGCTGGTCTGAGCCCATCAGATTTCCAGGAACTGAGCTAGTGACTTGGATGCGTTCTGGTTTTTATCAGTCCCTCATGTGTTTCAGCCCTTCCCGAAGAGGTGCTAACTTTGCCTTCAGTGGTTGTTCCATACACAGGGATGCTTGTTTATTCAATCCCATGAGGCTGGAGTCACTTGTAGCTGAGGTTTCTGCAGAGGGAATGGCAGGCAGTGAGGTTGTACTATGTCATCGGCAAGCACAGAACACGAACATGGTATTTAGCATCCCCTGGAACATGTTCCTGACCTACCCCCAGACTGTGTTTCCCATATTCCATCTGTTAGTCAGGCTCTCAGCTTGGTTTAAAGCAGAGCTACCTCCTGAAGGTGGATCTGCAAGTGGCTCTTATGTTAACCCAGGGCAGGTGGTTGTGAAAGTCATCCCACCGGGATTTGGCTTGCTTTGGGTGGATGGGATGTGACATGAAGGCAGATGGAGTCCTCATTACCCACTGTTACCCACTCAGGAAAACCAAGAGCTGAGCGGGCAAATTATTCTCTAACAGGGTTTCTTGGCATCTTCTCTCTGTGTATTCTTGCTGGAGTAACAATTATCCCTTACAGAGCTGCTTGCTCTTCTGATGCTCCCTGTAATCCCATGCAGAGGGACCACACACATCAGTACCCATGGATTAGAGAGCATCAGTCTTGGGTTTGGGTTTGGTTTGGGGTATGTTCCCCCTCTCCCCCCAAACACCACAGCTAGCAGTTAGAGGGGGTTGGAGGTGGTGGGTTTGGGAGTGTATTATCTGACAGGTAAAAAGACCTACTAGACAAAGAGTCTTCTAGAGACCAGAGGGTCCACTCAGCACTTAAGTCATGCAGTCAACATCCGTGTTTTGCCCCTGGTAAAGCAGTAGCAATGCATACCCAAAAGGGATTTAAGATGCTTTGTGATCCTCAGGTAGAGAAGTAAATAATTACTTCAGGCAGTCTACATGCACTGAACATGCTGGAAATTACACCCCTATATAAATAAAAAAGTCAGGGGGCCTTTTTTCCCCTTTTTATCAATATTTCATTAAGGAAATTCTTGGCTGAGTGTGATCACAGCATCATAGGGGTTGGAAGGGACCTCGAGACATCATCGGGTCCAACCCCCCAAATCCTTTCGTTGAGCATGTGCATTAATATATTCAGCTGTTCAGAGGTTTTCTTTCCAAGGGCCAGGCTTAGGCACACAGTGTCTGCTCCACAAACAGCTAATAGGAACGGGGTTTTCTGTGCTGAACCATGAACAGACTGGTTTCTGTACCTGGATTTTAAGCATCTTATTGATTATCCCTCACAACAAGCACAAAATTAAAAGGACCCTGAAAATGGCTTTAACTTTTTTTGGGACCAACTCGACCAGGAGCTTGTTGGGAAAGTGTGTCTGAGACCTGTGTGTCAGGGCAGGACTCTGGAAGCAGCCATGTCTCTGCGTGATGCTGAGTAACCTCAAAGTCCCAGGAGGTCGGTGGGACCTGGAGACCTGCAGCAGGGTCAGGCCCTTCAGTCTTTATCTTGGTAGCTCAGGGAAAACATAAAGGGTCTCTTTGTGCCCCAGGTAGGCTCCCGGAGAGAGGGTGGCCACGTGCCAAGGGTAAAACAGAGACAAAAGCCCCATTCTGGTGCTCCCTGGACTCAGATGCCTTTCCTTTGCCTCAGATGTGGAGTTTTGTTATTTCACTTTCTAATGAGGGTAACTCTGAGGTAGAGGGGCTGTAGCTTCCATGGTCAAGCTGGTGGCAGGGTCCTACATGTCCCTGTCCTCGCTGCCCTTGTCTCCTGTTCCCCAAACCGCCCCACGGAGGAGAGGGGCAGCTGGATGCTGAAACGCAGTGTCATGGCAAAACCACAGCCCTCCACCCTGCCAAGTCCTTCTCGTTCCCCCACATCACAGGTGGCAGAGCTGCTCTCAGGAAGCAGGGAGGGTGGGCAGGAGGCTTCGTGCTGGTCTCCAGTCAGAGCACCACCAAGAAACCAGCATCCCGAGCCCAGCAAACTTTCACATTGGAGCCGGTCACCGCACCGGCTGCGCTGTGACGTGGGCGGTTGTCCACCAAAGGCCAGGATGAGATCACCCATCCCTGAGGCATGTATTCCTGACCTCACCCTTCCCTGTCATTTGCTGGCCGCTGAGGGGTTATTATTTCCACCCTGTCCTGCTGCAGTGACATTGCGATACCAGGACTGCAGCCGGAGCCTTGGGCCTCCAAAGGGCTCTGTAGCATCAGCAGGATTTTATCTGGCAGGGTTTAGGTTCGGGCAGGATTAATCTCCTCCTCATATATCTTTTCCCAGCTCTCTAGTCACCTACTCGGCAGTAAATGAAATAAACTGTAATGTCATTAAAATAATAAGCCTAAATTAGATCCAGGCATCCCTCAGTGCCTCAGAACTTGCTCTGTGTACTGGCATGGGCTCCACCGAGCCCCCCGTTCCCAGACAGGAGGGTTAAAAAGGTCTAAACACAGCCTGAGCCCTGCACAGCAACTTAAACACCGGGTGGCAAAGAGAGGAAACTCCCTGCAGCCCACTTCCCTCCCAGCTCCCCATTCCCTGCCTCCAGCCACGCAGCAGCTTCCTGCCTGCGACACGCTTCCTCATCCCACACCCCCCATCCCTGCTCCAGGAACTGCTGAATCCAAACTCATACAGGGATGAGAAGCTGCCTTGGGAGCAGAGCCTGAGCTGGGGATGGTCACGGCCAGTGGTTTTAATTTAGGGTGGCAATAGAGAGGTTCTCGGGGAGCGCTGACCGCAGCACTTGACTGGCAATGGGCTGCTTATTTGTGTAATGCTTAGCAAGAGGGAGCTTTGGTCTTGTCTGAGCTCCCAAGACATGAAGAGTATTATCTGCCCAGCGTTACGCTGCGATTCCTATTAGGGACGGTGCTCTCCAGCTGAACTGAGCCACGCACCACGTGTGGAATTCTAGTTATGTTGCTGGGAGGAACGAGCCAAGACTGTGGCCAGCAGTCATCAGTTGGAGATACACCAGAGATAAATATTCCCTGCTGAGACGCCGGCCCGGACAGTTTTGCTGGCTGCATGGGACTGTATTTCCATCCCTAAGCGTTTTGACAGCTCGGAGCGTGGCTGTGGGAGGAGTGTGTCCCAGTCTCACGTGGCTCCTGATGACCTTTTTGACATGGGGACCACCCTGCTCCGTGTCAGCGCGGTGGTGGGACTCCCCTCTCATCTCCGCTCTGCCTCGAGCTTCCTGGGGCGGCTGCTTGGACCATCGTGATGCTGGTGTCCTCTTCCCCATGATGAAGCAGCATGACATCTATGTTCATTGTGGGGAGGAGGTATTGTCGCTTCTGGCCACAGATCTTTGGATGAGGCCAGCAGAGAAGCTGGCATTGCTGTCCACAACGTGGTCTATGCTCAGCCACTGTGGACCACTAGCCACAAACCAGCCTGTAGCTTAAAGACCAGTGAGCATGCTTTCTTAGCGAGATGCCAGCCTGATTTATGGGAGCTTGCTGTCTGTGTGCATGTTATTTTTAAGGCAGAAGGGCTTTTAGACAGACTCAGGGGGAGGCCATGTGGAGTTTGATGGTGTGTGATTGATTTTGGTGCCTCCTATTCATAATAACGTCCCCTCTCCTCTCCACAGGACGAGCAGAAGTGCATAGAAACGGTGGAACTGGAGAGTTATGACAAGTGCCAGGAGCTGCGTGCGCTGCTGAAAAAGAAGAACCGTTTCATTTTGATCCACTCCCCGGGTAAGAAGGTAGGATTGCCTTTCTCATCACCCTCCGGTCGGCTACCTCTGCAGTGAGCCCCCAGAGCAGATGGGAGGCTCTGAGATCTAGCTCTTTGGCAGCTGGGAGGAAGGATCCATAGCTGTGAAGGGTCTGCAGTGTGCAAGGAGGAACGCTACTGCCTTGTAGATTCTCTTTTAGGGTGGGCAAAGGGTCTTCCCAATGCTTTTCCTCTTGATGTTTTCCTGCTTTCTCGTTTTCTTTCTCCCAGTAGCCCCCGAGCAGCAGAGAATGACCGTTCCCTGCCATTCCCCCCAGGTGTCCCTGTCCCTGCTGTAGCTTTGCCCAAGTCCCAGTGAAATTAGTGCCCCCAATCCACGTGCTGAGGCAGTTCCTGGAGTTAGATCCAGCCATGTGAAAAACCCCAGTGCAAAGATACTTGCAGCCAAACAGTTTCTAGGAGAAAACAACCCATCTACATTGCAGGATTCACCAAACTCTGCACCTGTAGTTTCCTGAGCAGCGTGTGGTTAGATCCAGAGCCTGACACCCCAGGCTGGTGTTACAAAGGAGTTATACATCCACCTGAGCACTGGCTGCATGCGAGGACATGCTCCACTTCCTTCCTATCTAGCTTCATCATTGCTACACCTCTTTGGAAGTTCTCCTTGGTTCCTGCTTATGCACCATCCCTTTCAGCAAGAGATGGCTGCCTAGTAATTTCCCTGGCTGGCCTTGTGTAGCCTCCCAGGGACCTGCTAGAGGTACCTTGTTTGTCTGACTCAATGAACTGACAGCCCAGCTTGCCGACCTGCAGATACCACTTTGCAGACACCACCAGCAAAGGAAGCCTCTCTTCTAAAGGTTGCAGAGTTTATCCCAAACTATTCTCCAAAACCCACGGGACAGCTTCTGCCCTCCAGATCATTGCTGGGATGACTGGGGCAGACCCAGGTCTCTCTTTGGTTTACCTCAACCTTTCCATATTCCAGCATCCAGATGATTTCTGTTTAATACTATTAAATACCTCCATCCTTTATTTTCTAATTGTGGAGCTTCTGATGCCAAAACAACAAGAATCACCAGCTCTGCTGGGGCAAGAGGACTCCTTGTCGCTCTGGCAGGAGAGGCTGAGGGGCAACAGCATCGTACGCAGGAGGATGTGCAGCACGGGGGAACAGATCTTCATCAGCTGGGAGGCTTCTGCTGTTGCTCTGGGGCATCACACCTTGACTTGCATCCTAGTTTCCACATGATTTCCTTCACCTGAGACACCATACTAAATCTGAAAGGTTGTGAGGGACAAAACATTTCCCTGAGGATGTGAACAGGCAAAACCACCAACTCGCCTGTGTTCCCTCATCTCTGTTCTGTTTAAACAAGAGGAGATTGTTTAGTCCTCCTTGTCATCACTGCTTATCCTCTCCCTCCAGTCAGCTTGTGTTTATTCGGATAGTAAGACCCCAGCTGAGCTCAGAGCATCACTGGGCTGAACTTCATTCCACAACAAGACAAGGGCTGTCCTGGCTGAAACACTCACATGGACTAAGGTGGGAGCAAAGAGAGGTGAATAATGTTCCTTTCACAAGCTGGCATGGTCTGTATCAGAGAATCAGCACCCAGAGCTGGCGGGCTCAGCACTGGGTGCCAGGGCAGCGAAGGCTCTCTTCAGTCTGGTGAAGATTTAGTGTTTGTTTTGTCACTTGGATAATCAGAAATAACATTGATTTTAGATGGGAAGTGGCTAACCCTGGCAGGCTGGGTGCATTTTCTAGAGGGTGGCTGAAGATCACACCTATTCCCAGGTGAATAAAAGCCTGTGTGCCCGGAGATGGGTGGCACTGTAGGAGTTACTATCAGCAAGTGCATCACTTAGAGGTGTGAGATAGCTGCATGTGTCCCTGCAGTGCTGCAACAAGCAGCAGACTTGTTCCTAAACCTCTTGTTTCTTGCTAGGAGAAAGACAGACCCAAACTCTGCCCCAAAAGGAGACCCTCTTCCCTCTGACACACTGGCAGGTTTCCACTCCACCCCCCCACCCCCTTTTTCATGCCACTGATTAAACAGAGACCTAGATAGAGGCTACTTTTAAATAAGGCTCTTTTGGTGAAGGGAAAGGCTTTTATAAATGAAAAGTTCCCTGTTCGTAGCTCCCCTCTCACCCTCCCTTTGGCTGGGGATCTGGTGAGGCTGTTGACACACAACATACTCTGGCAGATGTTGGAGCAGCATTCAGTGATGACACCAATGTACACAACTGTCCCTCTTCTGTTTTGAAGTCACAGCTGTGGTGATACGTATCAGCTAAACAGTTTCCATTTGGGAGGCTCACTGCCCTCCACAATGTAGAGCCACCCTGTGAGCTGCCTTGCCAAGCCCTCCCAGATCTTGCTCAGGGTTTGGTGGGGTTTATTTTTATTATTTTTTGCTAGGAAGGGCACAATAGGAGGTTCCCCTGCTGAACACAGGGAGCCCAGTTTAGCTCTGAGGGAATCCCAGTTTAAATCTTGGGTGGGAGGTTCTTGAAGAGCAGAGGACATGACACAACCAGTTAAAACTACTCTGCACCCAAATAAATCAGTTGCCTTGCTAAACACTGCTCTTTGATAGCTGCACCCCAGATTCTGCTCACCCTGCTCATGAGGATGGTGTTTTTGTTAAGCCATGACAAGATGAGCACATCACACACCTGCACTGGGCTGGACCAAAGCACTGCTGGAAGCGTGGGGACAACTCCTTCTGCTTGGGAATCTCAGATGCTTCACTCCACCACAGCAGGTGGATGGGGACTGTTGGATGCAGAGACCTGAGCTTGTAAGACTTGGCCAGGAGACTCTAAAACTTGCTCCCAGTGCAACAAGCAGTGCAAGCCATGCCTGGTGTGAACTGCCTGGAGACTAGAGAGGTTGGCACAAGACTGGCATTCAGCAAGTCTGAGAGCCTTCAGCTGCAGGGAAGTGTCAAGGATGGGAAGAAAGAGGGTGGTGGTAAGGGAGAGAGCCCAGCAGCACCCACTGCACCTCCCCATGCATCCTCTCCCAGCACAAACTCTGCTCCTGAGCCTGGGGGGGAACCTCCATCACTCATCCTGCCCTTGGGCAGCATCAGAGGTACCTGTGGCTGCCTTCAGCAGGGGCCCAGCCTGGAAGCTGCAGCAGGTCACAGGGAAGGGGGTTTGCCCTGGGCATGGAGGAGTCTGCTCCCAGTGTCCACCAGTTTGGCAGAGATGCCATGTTACTCCCAGGGATGAGGCAGCTCTTGGTTCAGCTGCAAAAAACCCACTAACTGACAGTCCCTTGGCTTTTCCCTCCATGATCTAATCCAACAGTCATGGAAGAAAGCAGGAGGTGACCTCACATCTGGCAGACAGACTCTAGGAGACTCTTGGTAGTTTAAAGTGTTCCTGACCCAGGTCTCCTCAGGCTTCTGCTGGAGGTGGCTGCCCCACACCAGCAGTCAGCAGGAGGGAACACATTCCTGCACCTAAACCAGGAATTCACAGTCTGATTTAGCCCATCCACACTGACCTGAAGCCAACACCAGGCTTTGCACTAGAAGCAGCTGAGGGGCAGGATTCTGCTGCCCACCTCAGCTGTGGATCCACAGCATCCAGCAGAACTGCTCAGCAAAGGGCTCGTGTTGGTAAAGGTCTGAAACCACAGCTGCACAGGTCTCCTGAGCTGGTCTGGGAAACCATTTGGTGTGGGTACAGCAGGCTGACCCCAGGAACACGTCTCTTTCCTGGGAAGCAGGGTCAACAGAGCCATAAGACCATCACCACTTGAAGAGATGGATGTCTTTGGGAAGACAGGGAGCAATGGGGGACCCTGCTGGCTGCCATCACAGACCCGTGTCCCATGTGTGAGCCTCCCATTGTGTGACATCTCACTGGCTCTGGCTGGCAGCACCCTGAGCACCATCACACTGCCCCAGTGCCTGGGGATATGGTTTGAAAAAGAAGAAAAAGGTTTTTGAAGATAACTGGGTGTACTGGGAGGAAGCTGCTGCCAGTCTCAAGGCTGCCTCTCCATGTCACAGCCCCAGGGACTGGTGCAAGCAGGGAGTAGGGTCCCACACAGAGACCTGCTTGTCCTCCCCCATCCCACTGCTGGGACACTGGAGAGCTCTTTCTCCCAGTGCCTTGGGAGCATCTTTCCACAAGTCAGTTTTGCAAGGTGGTTGCAGAGATGTTGGGGTTGGTCTCTTCTCAGCAGGACAAGAGGAAATGGCTTTAAATTGCCCCAGGGGAGATTTAGGTCAGATATCAGGAAGAATTTCTGCACTGAAAGGGTTGTCAGGCATGGGAACAGGCTGCCCAGGGAGATGGTGGAGTCACCATCCCTGGAGGGATTCAAAAGGCATGTGGATGAAGTACTTAAGGACATGATCTACAGGTGGGCCAGGCAGGGTTAGGCTGTTGGTTGGATTCAGTCTAAAGGGTCTCTCCCAAGCCAGGTGATTCTCTGGTTCTACAAGTCCTTGTCCTGCAGCATCCAATGGGTCTGTGCTCAGCAGCCACAGCAGTCAGTCAGCATTACACTGCATGACAGAGGGGTTCATGCTTGGGATGGTTCAGCCCCAACCAGCAGCTGAGCACCACACACCATTCACTCACTCCCAGAGGAGACAGACAGAGCCTCCCCAGGTTGGGATAAGGACAGTTTACTGCCAGAATCACCATGAACATAGAACAATAACAGGCAATTACACTCCCCCCAAGTGACAACACAGAGTACCTTACCTATCTGATGATTACAGAGTGCTACACAACACAAGGATCAATGGCTCCAACACCCCAGCCACACTCAGACTGCTCTGGAGGCATCAAACCAGCACCCCTCCCAACCAGCCCCTTTTATAGGGAAGTGATGTCAGGGGGTGTGGAAACAGCCCAGGCTAACTCGGCTCACCTGGGGAACTCAGCTCAGCTGGGGAACTCAGCTCAGCTCAGCTGGGCTGGCTGCTTGGGGAGGCTGACCCTGGCCTGGCCAGAACCAGGACAGTGCTGGAGTGACATAGCTTCTTCTTAGTGACGAACCACCCGCCGCCCCAGGGCCTGCGCTGTCCCCTGCCACAGGGCTGCTGACACCAGCATTTAGCCCCAGTCTCAGCTCCAGGAGGCTTTTGTTGAGAGTGCAGCCCAGAAAGCAGCCCTGGAAGCAGCAGCTTGAAGTGACGCAGGAATCCTTCCCCCGAACAACGCGTACGGAGATTTCTAAGCCCTGGTGCAGGCTGCCAGGTCTTTGCCAGGCAGTGCAGCAGCTCAGCTCCTCACAAGTAGAGCTTTCTCCTAAGCTTTTATAATTGCAAAGCTTTGGGGCAAGATCATTTCCAAACAAACAAATAACTAACTAAAACAAAAAAGAAGCAGTGTTGAAGCACACACAAAACCAGGCCTGCTTGGGCTGGAACTCAGTCTGGCTGTCGCTCTGCTTTGGAGCCTTGCCTTCCCTTGGTTCCCTGGTTAGCATGGTCCTTCTGCACCCTGGACAAAGGGCTCTTTGAGCAGCGGTCTGTGGTTCATGCCCTAAAGCTCTCCTCTGAGCTCTCGGGAGGATGTGTGGTTCCATCACCTTATATGCAAACTAATTGGACAGGTAAGCTTCCCCCAGACTGCTTCTTAACCCACCTGGTTGTGTGGGTCTGGCGCTTTGTCGCCGTGATGTGCAGGTGTCAAACTGTGGTGCTGAGGTGAGGAACAGATGCAAAAGGATGGGCAGGCAGTTTCTGGCTGAGCAGTGGGAGTGGGTGGAAGGAGATGAGGCTTTAGTTCAGAATTTCTGGACTGGATGACGGCCAGAGGTTCCTCCCAACCCCTATCCTCATTCGTTCTGTGATGGTACCATCAGAAGTTGCTGAGCAGTAGTTGCTGCTTTGTTGTGCCACAAACAAGCCAGGGAGCTGCTAAGAGTGCTCGACTGTCAGTCACTGCTACCTCTGTCACCCTCATTTCATATAGTCACATGTTTCACATAGAGACCGTTGTGATTTCAGAATGTGGGGCCTCATTTACAGATAGGCTGAGACTGCAATAGCTCTTGAAAGCAACTGGAACGTGCAGAGTACCCACAGGATGTTAAATACCCAAAAAACTCTGCTCCAAACAAGACCCCACAAGCATGTGCTCTGGATGAGTCCCCCTGTCTCACCTCCCCACCTGTCAGGTAGACAGTTTGGGGTTGGACTCGATGATCTGTGGAGGTCCCTTCCAACCCCTCGTATTTGAGTTTGTGACTTGGGTGATGTTCTGTAGTGCAGGAGTGTTTCTGTGTGTTTCTGAAGCAGGCAGAGGCTGGCTGCTTTAAGTCCAGGGGTGGGGAGAAGTTGGAGATAAAGCACTCAATTGCATCTGAAACAGCACAAAATGACCCGGACTTTCAGTCTGACTCTGTGCACAGTGACTGCCCGCTGTACAACTTGCTGCTCCCCTAGGAGCTACTCTAAGGGTTTGCAGAAGGAAGGAACTCTTACTTTCTTACTACTTTAATTACCAGTTGCAAAGATAAAACTACAGCAACAAGCTGTACAGCATAACAAAGTCCTGTTCATGGGAGCTGTGGGCGAAGGACTTGCCAAGCTCAAAGGAATCTGTAGTTTAAACACAGGCTGGGACTGGATGTTAGGTAGAAGTGATAGACAGAGAGCTCCCTCTCCACTCCTGGCAAGGAATGCTTATGGGAACACTTATGGGAACATCATCTCTCTGCCCTTGCAGGTTCATGATATCAAGTTTCAAGCTGCAACTTCTGAAGAAAAGGACTCGTGGATAAAAGCTCTGAATGAAGGGATCAGCAGAGGCAAAAACAAAGTATTTGATGAGGTAAGAGGAATGGTTTTCAGCCTCTTGCACTTCTGTGTCAGTTCTCATCCACAGCTTTTTCAGCTGAAAGCAGAACTTGCCTGAGCCGCCGTGCTGCTCCCCGTCCTTCCTTCCTGCCAGCCCTCCTGAAGGAAGGAGAAAGATGCTATTCAAGGCAAACCAGGTGGCATCCCCTCAGGCTGTGAGCTTCTAATCGCTTCAGTTCCCAGCCCAACGAGGCCAAACACGCAGAGCACCATTTGGGCCACCCCATGTCTTGCTGCTTTCCCCTCTGTCCCGACCAGGGATGGATGTAGGGAGCCAAGGGCAGCTGGTTGAGTAGATGGTGTGTGCTGCTGAGAGCACATCTGGAGAGCCACAGGGCACCAAAGTTGGTGGGAGACAGTGGGTTTGGGATCAGCAAGACAGGGGTGTTCCCCTTCTCCTGATGGAAGCAGGTGGTGTAGAGAAGCAGCCGCAGCGCTGAGTTGTGTAGCTGTGAGCCCTGTCTTCCCCAGGGTACTGTGATCCTCAGCACCAAGCAGCCTGGAAAAGGGAGGTGTTTGGTTAGGACATAGCCCAGTCTTCAAGGCTGGAAAAATCTGAAGTGACTCAGCCCACCAGCTATTCTGCCTGCAGTCTGGAGAGGAGTCTGGTGGAAAGTTACTCACGGCCCCAGCCAAACCTGCCTGCTTTCAGCTGGCCCCAGCACACCTGCGCTCCTGAAGTCTCCAGGGATGAAAGCTGCACATCCTACAGCCAGACTAACCTTGCCCTGTTCCCTGTTAGCTTGTAAATCAGCCCTGATCAAAACCAGAGGAGCAGAATCTGCTCTGCAGTTGTTTCGGTAGCTGAAGGGAAGTGCACAAAGCCACCATCACAGGAATGGTCTGGGGAAAAACAGGCAGGGGAACGAAGGGACGAAGCAATTGTTGAGATTGGTTTAGCAAAGGGAACTGAAGCAGTCAGTAAAAGTGTTGAGAAAAAGGGCTAAGTGCTGCAGAAAGGGTGCTCAAGATGCGAACTCTGAGAGCTCAGACTTTGCAGAGGGCAAGAGCAGGAGGAGAGGCTGGAGCAGGCTCCCTTCTCCCCGAGGCACACAGGCCTCAGTGCCAGGGTTGTGCTGGGGCATAGCAGTTCCTTGGGCCCTCAGACCAAGCGGGAAGCAGCATGTGGAAATAAAAGGACTGCTGGGACCAGCAGCAGCCTGAGAAGATCAAACCCATCTGCGGAGAGCTTAGCACCCGGGTCTGCTCTCATCTCTGGGTGGGTGGGAGCTGTGATGCCCCGTAATGCCATGCTGCTCAGTCCTTGCTGGAGTGACCCCATGCCAGCTTGGAGGGGCACAGCACATGGCTCTGGGCTGTCTGCAGGCAGCAAGATCTGCACACCCCCTCAGCAGCATGGGAAGGTGGGATCTCAGGTCACCTTCCTGCCCTGTATGCTGGGGTTATCCTCCTTACGAGGACCCAGGTTCTCAGAGGGAGCCAACTTCTTAATTCTCAGTCATTCCAGTAAGGATCAGAGCTCAGATTTAAAGTGTTTCCACACAGGCTAACAGGTCAAGCCCTCAGCTGGCTTGGATTAGGCTGTTCTCCCCTGAAAGAGCCGTAAAACCTCTCTGCCATAGCAGCCAGGGACTGGGACTCATTTTTCCCTTTAAATCCCTATTTCACCCTTGCCAGCTTTCCTGTTGTGCAAACCTGTGGCCAGCAAAGCAAGGACACGTTGATGTCTCACCATCCCTGGTCAACAGTGTCGTCCCTCTCCACGGAGCAGTTCTGAGCCGCCGCAGGGCGGGTGGTCACAGAGCCAGCACTGCACTGGGACATCCCAGGAAGGTTTAGATTAGATATTAGGGGGAAGTTTTTTACAGAGAGAGTGGTGAGGGGCTGGAACAGGCTGCCCAGAGAAGTAGTGGATGCCTCGTCCCTGGAAGTGTTCAAGGCCAGGTTGGATGGGGCCCTGGGCAACCTGGTGTAGCTCCAGGCCTGGAGGTTGGTGGCCCTGCCTGTGGCAGGGGGGTTGGAGCTCTATGATCCTTGGGGTTTCTCATGTGATTCCAGGAAATAAACGTGTTAAATCAGCCAGAGTCGCAATTAACGCAGGTCACTGCTCACACCTTTCTCTTCAGCATCCTGCCATCGTTAGAGCTGTAGGAGGGAAGGTCCATAACGAAGCGCTGCTGATACAGTTCACAGTCAGGTCACGGTTATTAATGAGCTTTCACCTCTGAGACTGCAACAGCCATTTCAGTGCTGTGCTCTGACACAAGCAGGAGCCAATCCAAGCCCTGGCTGCAGCGAGGACAACAAAGCTGCCTTGTGTCCCTCCTTCCCTGCCCTTTGGGTAGGGGGAAGGTTAGCCACTGCAGACCTCTGAAGGTTGGATGCTTGGCTTTGGAGAGCCTGTTAGATAAACACAGCTCTGTGTAGGGCAGGTACCTTAAATATCCGTCACGTGTGTGCCAGGCTTTGCAGGCAGGCTGGAACTAAGGCCTGAGGCAGAGACTGGTAGTGAAGTCTTCAAAACCCCTCCTAGATCCAGATGGTTCACCCCTTTGCATCTGACTGTGAGAACTTTACAGATGTATCTTGAGAAATGAATGACCCTCTTCCTTTTCTCTGTCCTTCCTCTTCCCCCCTTTTAAAAGGTGAAAGTAGATGAGAGCCTCTCCTTGGACCATGTAACTCGGGACAGAGTGAAAATGACCCACAGCCGCAGGCCACCCACGAGAAGTCACCTGAAGGAGGTAAGAGCACCCTGTTGGGGTGAGCCATCCCCCCAGTTGGGATCACCCAGAGCTGCTCCTTCCACTTTGGTACAAAACCTCAGGGAAAACCCCAGGTACAGAGAGCCCAGAGAAAGCCAACAAAGGAAGAAGCTTCCTCTGGGCAGGACTGTGCCAGCACCTCTCTAACGAAGCTCCAGGTTCCCACAGATCTGTAGCTGCTGCAATGTGTTACGATATATTTAGCTCTCCATAACTCACGAGCCGCTTCACCGTCTGGTGAGAGCCATTACAGTTTCACTTTAATCAGAGGAGACCAGAGCTTCTACATTTATATTCTAAGAAGTGAGGATTTTGTAGCCACAGTGGTCTGAAGGTAGAAGAGCTGCACGCTCTGTGGGGAGAAGCTGTATTTTTTATTAAGCTAACTGATGAGCTTTCAGGCTTCCAAGCCCTTCCTTCGGTCTGGAACACAATATGTTATTCTCCTGGGCAGGTTTATGGACTACCCTGTCTACTGTTAACTGATTTTCTGGATCTGGCACTTAAAAAAATAAGGAAAAAGAAATGCCACCACAAAATCAAACCCATGGTTCATTTCCATCGGAGAGGTTCTTACTAATGTTTGATTCCTGTGATTTATGAGTAAGTTTCCATGGACAGATTGATACTTCAGCAAAGCATTAATCTCAACCAAGGAAGGTTTTTAAATCAAACCTTCTTTATTCAAACATCCCAGTCTCTGACTTATGTGTCTGCACAGCACTCAGATGACCCTTTGTGCAGAAAATGAGATGCCCTGAGACTTGTTACTTTGCATAGAAATGGAGGGGAGAATGTCTTCTGGAGAAATCCATGGGTATGAATCACAGATTCCCACCCACTCCTCCAGAAAACCACAGAAGAAAACATGACAAAAGTCACAGCAGCCATGAAACATGGATTCTTTGTTGCTTAATCCATGTTCAGGAAGGTGGGAAGCCCTTCCCTAGGCACTGAAGAGATCTTTCTCCCCTGCTCAGCTCTCTGTTTACATGAGATACCTCCAAGATTAACACCTGTAAGGCCTCTCACCTTCAGCCAAATTCAGGGTAAAACTGGCTTACAAATTCTGAAGCAGGAATGAGGGGAAAGGAGGGGAGCAAAGCCTGTGGAAAGTCGGGAAGCACAGCTGCTGGCTACAGCACCATGAAGGAAATGGGATGAACGATGGTTCTCAGTGTCCAAGCAGGGCAGGTGAGGATGGGTCAGGGCCAGACTGCTGGGATGCAGCCTGCTATGTCTCTCTGATGGCTTAGAAAGGCAAAGAGAGACTTGAACTAAAGTCCCTGTGCTGCAGGGGCCCGGCCCTGGCTGCAGCTACGCCTTTGCGTGGTTTTGGGTTCCCTCACACAGGAACTGTCACCACGTTTCTCCCACTGGGGCACTGAGCTTACACACTGCAAGGTCTTTACTAAGCCCATCCTTTTTAGGAAAATCCCCCTCCTTGAGTGACTTGCGCACAGCCTGTGGTTTGAAGGAGGTTTACCCAGCTGAGGCCTGGCCCCATGAGAGAGGGATGACGTCAGGCTGGAGGAAGTGAGGGAAAGGCACCGGCAGAGCAGGAGTATCCCTGGACAAGCGATCTAAAACCAACTCATTTTATAGGTTCAAGTAAAAATATGTTGGGCCTGGAAGCAGAAAGCCGGTGTGCTTTGGGTAGGCTTGCTCTGAGTGGAGAGGGTAGAGGGATCCAGCTACCAGAGGAAAGAGAAGTAAAATATGGCAGATTTACAGAGTCACAGAATTGTAGGGGTTGGAAGGGACCTCTAAAGATCATGGACTCTAACCTCCTTGCCAAAGCAGGGTCCCTAGGACAGGTCACACAGGTCTGCGTCCAGATGGGGCTGGAATCTCTCCAGAGAAGGAGAGATTCTTCCTCCTTCACCCCCTGGGCAGCCTGTCCCAGGGCTCTGTCACCCTCACCGGGAAGAAGTTCTTCCACATATTGGTGTGGAACTTCCTGTGCTCCAACTTGAGGCCATCGCCCCTTGTCCTGTCCCCACAGACACTGAGAAGAGGCTGGCCATTTCCCCCTGTGTCCCACCCTTCAGATATTGATAACCATTGATCAGATCCCGTCTCTTTTCTGCAGGCTGAACAGCCCCAGGTCACTCAGCCTTTCCTGACAGGGGAGATGCTCCAGGCCTTTAATCATCTTCATAGCCCTCCACTGGACTCTCCAGGAGATCCCTGTCATTTTTATATCAGGGAGCCCAGAACTGGACACAATACTCCAGGTGGGGCCTGACCAGGGCAGAGCAGAGGGGAGGATCACCTCCTTTGACCTGCTGGCCACGCTCCTCTTAATGTCCCCCAGGATCCCATTGGCCTTCTTGGCCCCCCGGGGCACACTGCTGGCTCATGGCCACCCTGTCGCCCACCAGGACGCCCAGGTCCTTCTCCACCACGCTCCTCTCCAGCAGGTCATCCCCCAGAGCTGACTAACAGGAAAACCAAGGAACAAGGTTATTGTGGAGCAGGCTTTGAGTCCTTCTTCTCAAAGGAAGTAGTAAAATAAGCTCTGTGCTGTCGTCCTAACTCTTGGCTGCTTGTTGGCTTTGATCTTTTCCTGCACATTGCCTCATTCTCAGGCAGAAAATAATTCAGCAGCACGACACTTGTGACGTTCACTGAAGGGGTTACTCCGGTGCTGTGCAGGGGGGTGGAAGTGCTTCACTCAGTGCCTTCAAGATTTGCTGCAGTGTACATAGTTTCTTCTTCTCTGGGTGAAATGTTTGATACTGTTGATTCTCATAGTTCCTTACATTTCAGCACAGTACATCACATTGGCTTTCATTTAATAGATTAACTCTGTTACAACCAGCTGCTGCTGGTAGAGGGTATCACAGGGTGATGCTGCACAGAAGAAGCACAAGCTCTGTAGATGGCTCTTGAGCTGCAGAAAAAGCTGCTTTTAAGAGCACTGCTTTTATTATCGGTCAGGTTCTTCTTGTGGTTTCGACAGATGCAAGTATAGACAGGGTGGATGTGTGAAGCAGCAACCCCTCACTTGCCATGCTGGTTGTGAGGGTCTTACACTTGAACCTGGAGTTAAAAGGATGGAGCAGGGGGTTGGTGATGGTATTGAAAAGGTTCTCTCTTGTGCTGCAGGCTGCCAAGTCTACATCAGATGGTATCCTGCGACTAGATCTGGATATTGTAGACAATGGACCACCGAACTTTGATTCCACTATCAGTGAAAGTGAGGATGTGCCACCTCAGAAAGAAACTCCAAAGCCACCTATGCCACCTACAAAACCCACTGGCACAAAAGAAAATCAAGATGCAGAGAACAATGTTCCCGACCAGGAGCATAAAAAGCCTCTGTCTCCTCCATTGCCTCCAGATAAGAAGCTTAAGGAAGGCATAAACGCCAGGGAAGAGGACTCTGTAAGCCCAGAGGAGAATGTGGAAGGATCCCAAGCACCAAGTGAGGAGAACAGAGAGAACCTCACGGAGGTCAGCAATAGGGCCGTAGCAAAAGCTCCAATTCCACTTCCTAAGAGCGTGCCAGACAAGCTAAAAGTCACCTGGGACCAACCAGTCCCTGAGCCTAAACCCACAGAAGACTTAAAGTTGTTAGAAGACAGTAGCAAAGACAACCTCACTGAGATTGACACTGCGGATGATACAAAGCCTCCTGTTCCTCCTAAGATTCTGTCAGAAAAAATGCTAGCCACAATTAACTCCAGCCATGGTGACCTGGAGGCTGAGGTTTGTGAAGACCTGGAGTCTGGCAGCTCCAAGCCCCCAGTGAATGGGATCACAGCCAGCGAGGTAGCAGAGCCCACATCCCCATCAGTTGAAAGTGAAGAAGGAAATGGGAGAACCTCTGCTGAGAAGGAACAGCAAAATTCAGCAGAAGAGACAGAGACTTCCTCAGCTACAGAAACATGCCATGAGAGTGTAAAAGCAACTGTTGAGAAGAAAACATCTGCACAGGGTCCTGTGGTTCCCAAAACTCGCAGTTCTTCTCTGGGGGACTTACTCTCTGATTCCAAAAATACAGAGAGAGCACCTCCAAGCCAAGTTTTCCCCAAGGATTCCCATCACTGCTTAGCTAAAATGGAGGAGAAAGTTGCTAACGAAAGGGAAAAGGCAGAAAAGCTTCTGCAGAAGGTTTTACGTGAAGGGTTGGAACAGGCCCAGGAGGGGAATGGACCCCCAGTGACAGCAGAGACATTGCTCAATGAGGCAGTAGAACAACTTCGGCAAGCCACACAAGTTCTGCAAGAAATTAAAGGTCTTGGAGAACTGAAAAAAGAAGCCACACAGAAACAGAAAGAAAAGCAAAAGGATCTAGTGACTCTTTATAGGAGAAGTGCTCCCTGACATTCTCTTCAGAGAGGCTTCTTTCCCAAAATCAAAGCTAAACCTTTGCCATTTACGATTTGTACCATTGCTAGGCCAGTGTTGGAAAGGTGGTGTGGTGCTGTGCACACACCCTGTTTCTGGGACAGAATTGAGCTTTCACTTAGAGCATCTTTCTCTCTTTCTTCATGCTGTACATACCAGGCCGGCTCTAATCCTCTTAGCACAGCAGAACATACAACATTGAACAGTTTAAAAAATGTGAATGCTCTCCAAGGACTCGGTCCAAAGTCCTTTCAATGGATCAAGCCTTAAAAATTACTGGTAATGAAACCAAGCCAGGTATTTGAAAGGAGCAGGATGGCCAGTCTAGCAAAAGCCCCCATCTAGATGGTTTTCTCAGTTAAATCATTTAAAGATAAATGTAGTCAGTGTTTGTTCACTTTGCTGGCAAGGTTTTGCAGACCATCTGGCCCAGTGACATCTAGGAATGTAAAGATAAATGGTTTAATCTTCTCCAAAGATACTCATAAAACCACATCCAGAGTTAAAAAGTGACCTCACAGAGAGGCAAACAAAACTGGCCAACTTCTGACTACAAGTAGTGTCCTCAGATCTGGAGCGGCTGTATGAAGGCACTCAGTCTGGCTCTGCAGAGCTTTAGGTGTGCTAAGCACTGCCTAAGCAAACCCAAGTCTCAGTGCATCACTGCCAGGCAAGTATTAATTGTTCCTGTTTCACTGATCGGGAAATTAAGGCAAAGAGGTTACACTTGACCTTTGAAGGAGTGTTTCTGAGCAGCACAAATTGATTATTGAGGACCATACCTACTCTGAATCATCCCACCATCACTGGGAGGTCTTAGCCAGGCGTTTGGAGAGCCTGTGTGCAGGAGATCCCCAGGAGTTCTGTAGGAGAGCTGTCATTAAGAAGCTTCAGGGACACGTGTTCCCTTAGCTGTAGGCCGCGCTCTCTCCGTTGGCTTGAGATGTTAACTGAGGAGCACGCACATCAGGCAGCGGGGCTGGATGAGATCTCTCTTCCTATTCTACAGGTCCCTACCTGCCTCATCCTCACTAGCCTGAGAGTTGTGATTTGGCACCAACGTGTGTCATTTGTGTAGATGGAGGAAAAGGCATTTTGCACGCACAATTTTGGGGCTGGTCCCAGTGGCTTAAGGATATAGAAGTAAAACTGCATCGCTACAGAAGGGTCTGAGGAGGACATTGCAGAAAGCTCCAGCACAGCTCCCACAGCTTCTCTACCCACCTGCTGAAAGCAACCACAGTTCCCCATGGTCTTTAGTGATAAAATCATGTCTTTGCACCCTGCTGTATAGCCCCACGCTGGGTCCTCTCCCCTATTCTCTGTAGTTGCTCTGAGGAGAATCATATGACAGCCCAAAGGGCTTCTCCTGAGCCAGACTCAGGAAATATGGAAAAGGGTGACCTTCCTGGTCTGGTTTTAAGGAGTGACACGGTCCCTGAGCACTGCACTCTTAGCTCACCCATTTCTTTTTCTTCTGTTCCATCTTTTATAATTTCCCAGGTTCCATGAGGCTGCAGAGGGGCTGCCAGCACCCCCCACAGTAGCATCCCAGCTTCACCTGAGCCGCTTCTTAGGCTAGGCAGCGGGCACTTCACATCTGGGCACAGAAACGTTGGCTTTGGGCTTCTAAATAGCCAGGCAGTGACTAGACCTGATGCTTCTGCCTCTTTCAATTAACCCAGCCTTGGTTTCGGCGGTCTGTCCTCCTCTGAAGACAGCCACAGACACTGCATGGGAATTCACTTGTTATTCTCTATGTGGAAAGTTCTACACAGTCAAACACTCAGGGCTCAGGTGCCAAAAAGCTTTGCTTTGAGACAAAAAGTTTCCCATGTCCTAAGCCCGCTCTCAGGCATGCAGCCTGGAGCAAAGTCTAGATCCGTGTCATTTGCTGCTGTAGATTCAATGTGAACTATGGGTCTTCCTCACCTTTCCAGACATACTTAGGACAAGGCAGGACAGGGGGTGTCTTCTTCGCCTTTCCAGACATACTTAGGACAAGGGCTAACAACACAGATAATATTCAGTGCCTATCTGCTATCTAAATGTATTTTTCTGCATGTGCACTTTTGTTTACCGAACACTGTGTGGTATGAATGTGAGCTGTCAGAACCTGGTGTGCACTGGAAGTCGAGGGCCATCAGCCTCAGAGAGCAGACAGGCTTTTGTGGGGCACAGTTCTGTAATGAGAGCGATATGAGACGGGGGAAAAAGCAGTTCACACTAACACCAAGACACACAAACCGGGGTGTACTCTGAGTATGGGCTCATATCCCAAAGCTGAAGCCAGTCTGAAACTCTTCAGATGGGTAAATCAAAGCCTGGAGCTGAAAAACCCCAGGAGAATGAAAACAGCTTTATGGGATAGCTCAGTCCCCGAATTTATCCAGTAAGGCTTTTGCTCTAGCAGGTGTTTTCTTGCAGCAGTGTGTTCTGTGGATACCTGTCTGACAAAGCGCTGATGAAAGCACCCAGACATCCCTATCTGTTACAGCCAAACCTACAGGATGTGCTTATATTTACTGTATATTTTTATATTATACTGAATATTCTAATGAATGAATGTCTGACATTTTACTGCATGCCCATCAGTAGGAATCTTAACAGATAAAAAATACCCCTTATGTCTGTTTGGAGATGGGCAAGTTAAATCATTTTACAAAGCTGCAGCTAATTACTGTATTTGCTGTACTAACAGAACTTACTAGATTTGTACTATGCCTTGTAAATAGGTGTAATTTAAGTGGAATCTCCATAGCACCCAGTAACTCCACTGCTGAAAACACGAGATTAGAGATTCTTTGGGGTTTAACTATTTTTTTCTAGTAGGGTTAGCAGCTCCATCCTAAAATGTCTAGCCTGATTCACCTGGAGTTTGCAGGAAAAATTGCATCATGTTCCTTCTGAGGTTTATCCCACTTGTTTTTCTCATTCTGGTCACAAGCCAGGCTCTGCCTAGGGCTGGGGGGAGTGGGTTCTCCTGGCACTGCCTTCGGGGTGGCTTTACATGCTCCTCTGAAAGCAGCAGAGACAGGATCCTGGTCTGCTCTGTCCTTACACAGCAACTCCCATCTTCGGTGTACATCCTGCCACCATGCACTTTAAAAAAAAATTTTAAAAATTAATAAACTTCTTCTTTTAAACTTGCATCTAATTTCTGGCTGCACTAAAGCTGTTTTTAATTATCTTTTTGTGTGCCTGACAGCCCTCTGGGCATGGAGTGCTGGGGAGTGAGGCTGTGTTTTGGGCTGTGCCACCAGGTTACATGTCTCTGACAGGAAGGAAGTGAGTTTGCAAGTGAGCAAATGTGGATGGCTATCTGAAAAGCAGCTGCTGCAGCCCCTGGTAAAGCAGCACTTTTGTCTCCTGCTTGTAAAGAGCTTTGAGATTTGGCAATAAAACCTCCTTTTAAATATCAGCTGTTTAAGAGCCGTTTGTCCTGAAGGGCAGTGAGGAGAAGCGGTGCACGGAGGCTTCGCTCTGGACGTTGCACAGGCTGCGGTCAGGCTGGGGTGAGCTCGATGCTGTGCTAACCACAAGCCCTGAGGAAGGAGAAGCACTGGGAGCCGAGGCTGGCACAGAGCTGGAGTCGTGAAGTTCCTGAGTCATCCCTGCCAGCCAGCTTGGCTGCCCTCACCAGAAAGCAGGGCCAAGGTCAGGATCTGCTCCTGCTTCTGGAAAGGGGTAGGAAGCATCCTCACTCCCCGCAGGCACCTCACCAAGTGCAGGCTCCAGCAATGCTGCCTGGGCTACCCTTAACATCTTCTCGTGGATTCAGTGGTGGCTACAAAACCTTGTGCTCACTCAGCAGTCGTCCCCGTGGTGATGAGCAACACCAGAGCCTCGTTCCTCTGCCCAGATACCAGTAAGCTACAGGAAGATGAAGATGGTATCATACTCATTGCTTCCCGTCCATGAAACAGGATAAAAACTGGTCAGTGGGTTCAAAAGTTATGAGGAAGCAGAGGAAAGAGAGCAAGTACACCCACCATCCTATTGCACAAGCTTGGCTTCATTTGGGTAAAAATCTGCTTAGCAAACCCTCTAACCCCTTCCTTGGTGGGAAGGGGGCCATTCCTCAAACGAATCTTCAAGACACAGGGTTGATTTCTGCAGATCAGGCTGTATACAAAGGCGATCACAGAATCACAGGGGTTGGAAGGGACACATCACATTTTGGCCTTTAAATGCTGTGTGTAAGGAAGGGAAGTGTCTATGTAAAACAGGATTAGAAAAACCCTAAGTGCAAATATTCATAGTATTGGCCTATGAAATTGCTTTTAATTGAGTCAATAGTCATGGGTTACTGGTTCAAAGAGACTGCATTACCATGTAATCTGGATAGGAAATGCAGGGCCAAGGTGCCATCCAGCCATCTCGCAGAACTCGGTCATTTGCAACTGAAAAAGAGCAGAAAGCTCTTCCAGTCCCAGCGTGCCAAAGGATTTACTACAGCATTGGCTACTTTACTCTGATGACTAATAGTTCTTGCTATTAAAAAAATGCCTGTTTTGTCTAAAATATGAGTCATCAACAGGGAAGCTCTCCAATATTTCCCCTTTCTAGCTTAAAAGTTAGAAAATTTGCAGGCACAGAAGATATCCACTGTGTTTAGAGAACAGAGATTCCCCCTTTGTGATTTCACATGCTTCAGAAAACCGGTGCTTAATTTATTTTGGTAAACTGAGTCACTGTTCTTCTAGCTCCTTGCCTCACAGCGAAGCAACCCACAGGATTCCTGTGACAGCCAGCGATGTGATGTTACATAGCATCAAGGATTTCATTCTCAGCAGCAGTCCTGCTGCCTGAGGTCAATGTGAGGGACTTTAAACCATGTATTTTCCATCCTCTCCTGGGTATCAGAGACTCGGTGCCACCAGCTTCACTTCAGAGAGCAGCTGGAGGCTTGCTTAGTCCTTGTATCTCCCGCTGTGCAGCATCAGTCCCCCCTGCTTGAACTGTCTCATGTTGTCAGTTCAGAGGCTGTAAAATATAAAGTGTGAAGAAATACTTAGTGCATCTTTATTAAAGATTATGTGTAAAGTACGTGTACTCACACCTATTCCATGGAATATAGCAGGATCCCATTTGTGAGAAGTTATTACAGGAGAGATGGCCATCAACAGCTTGTCACATCCGCTGGGGAAAGGGAAAAAAACCCAAAGCTGGCATAATTAGCAGCATAGAAAATTGAAGACTTGTATCTGGAAAAGTCTTTCAGGCTCAGGGTGGATTTATTCTAGAGGCATCTCTGTCACTGGGACTCCTGAAGAGCAGACAGCCAGGGAAGGTGTGTGTATCTCACCCTCTTCTGCAAGAAGGGTGGATGGAACAGCTGACTGAGGTCCTTCCCAGCCATATGGTTTCTGCAGGACACTGGCAGAAGCTTCAGCAACCAGACTCGGTGGCTGATAAACCCCACAGGCTATTCAGGTCTTCAGCCCTGTTCTCCCTCTCGCTGTGGGATGATAACTGCATTGCCCTAGGAATCCCCCCCAGACCCTACGCCCACCTCCTCAGCCTGGCCTGCCCTCCCCAGCCTTCTTCCCCCTTCTGCTCCAGACTGCAGCCACATGCCCCTTCCCTGCCAGAAGAACTGACTCCCAAACAGCTCAGCGCTGTGTTGATAGCAGCTGCCCACAGGTTTTAGTTCTGCTGCTGCCCAGAAAACCTCCTTACTCCTTACTCCTTGCCCCCATTGGATTCATGAGACCATTTCTGCATCCCCCCAGGGAGTAAGCTTGTGCTTTGGAACTCAGGCATTTTTTCAAAGCCAGGAAATTAATTTTTAAATTATTTGCTCAAAATAAATGGATTAACAGAATCAAAATGCAAGGAACACAAGCTACAGCTGCTTCCACTCTGTTTACTAACAACACTGGTGGCAATTTGTTCATGGAACCTTCCAATAGGAGGTCCTCAAGATGTTTTGTGGCCGTGACTGAATCCCACCACGTAGTGTGGCCAGGACAGCAGAGCTTCACACCCTGCAGAATGAAAGTAAAGGCACAGAGCATTGAAGAGCTGGGCTCCAAACCCATTCTCCTGCAGCAGCTGCTTTTATTTTGAATTGGTGTATTAGTGACATTTTGAAGCAAGGACAGATGACCTGGATGTCAGATGACTAGCTGAAGTGCTCCTAAAACCAGCAAACAAACAAACAAAAAAAAAGGCAATTCTGAGAATCTGTGCTTTGCTAAGTTTTCTAACCTTTAGTGGGGACAGGAATGACCCCCTAAATCCTGCTTGCTTTGAGTGATATGGCAGTGAAAGTATTATTCCTAGCCCACACATGGGTAAGACATAACTGCAAATAGTACAGACCACTGTTAAACCTACTATATTGTTCATTTAAATGAGGAATAAGAACTTGAAGTATTTGGAAGATGTTCTGAAGGAAAAGGCAAAGCCAGCTGGAGCAGAGACTGTCAGGGGCTGTGCTGGATAAGAGGTGGGAGGTAGGAAGAGGGCAAGACGTGTAGAGGCAATGCTAAGTCCTAGCTCCCATTCAGGGAGGGTGTAACATACACATGATGCAAACTGATCCAAATTCTCCTGCCCCTCAGAACTACACAGCAGGGTCCTATCCAGAAATGAGGATATTTGCCAGCTGGTGACTGGCTTTGCCTTACCCCTTACTGAAACACTTAATTCCCTCTTGGTCTCTAAATGGGTTGCAGATGCTTGGTGATTTTTAAAATTATATCAGTGTTTTTCCTTCCCACCCAAAAAAAAAACCCCTCAAGTAGTTGTGGAGAATTTCCTTCCAGAGAAACCTACCTTGCACAGAAAGAAATGCTTCTTAAAGGAGAAATGCTGATCGGTTTTAGATGCAAGTTACCACACCCCAGGATACTTATCACTGAAATTGATAAAACACTCAGATCTCCAAAAGCCCAGCAGATACACGAGCCAGCATGGCTGAGCCAGGATCTGTGCAAACTAAACAGCAAATTCCTCTGCTATTTAACTCGCAGTAAGAAATCAGCTTTGAAATACTGGCAGAATACTCTGGGTTTGTTTAGACCACATCACCATGGCAGCCAAGTTCTTCATGTCTTGTGTGTCTTTGCAAGAAACAGCGGTGAAGGGGAAATGAACCTCAAAGGGAAAAAAAACCCCACAGCCAGATGTCACCAGAGGAGATAAAGGTTTGAACCCACATTCTCTGGTGGTCCCCAGTATGTGGATAACCTTCCTGTCCAAGCAACCGAGCGGCTCATCGGCCCCTTCTCTGGAGCAGTGCTGGTTTTTCAACAGCAGGGATTGAATTTCCTGAAGGAGGCAAATGAATTCCACTTGTTTCCAGCTGCCAAGAACTAATGAACATCTGAAAGGTCATCAGTTCAAGCAATAGTTATGTGTTCGAATGACAGGCTCGCTCTCAGTTGAGCCACACTTGGGCTTTTCTATCCTAACTACCCGCCTCCAAGGGTGGAATTAGGGAATTGTGGGAGCTGCTGGTTAGAAATTTCCTGGCAAAACATTTTTAGGGCAAAGCAGCAACCCAAAACTGTTAACAGAGGGCTACACATGTGGAAAAGTGTCCCGGTTTGGAAATAAAACCCCCAACAAACATACCAAAAAATGCTGTGAGAAGCTGACATTTCCAAAGGGGACAGTTTTGTTCTGCAGCCTGAAAATACAATTTGAACATGTTAGTTAATTTACAGTCTCGTAGGTAATTTACCCTAAGTTTTTCAAAGGCTGAAATTTCATATTTTGATGGGGCTCATGTGATTGCTTCCTGTCTGCTTACGGAAGCTTCCAACTCTTTTTTTTATTTCCTGATCTTATAAGGGAAGAGAATTCAAACCCTTGGGAAAGCTTAGGAGACGGGAAAGCTCTTTCAGTCCAGCTCTAGGCAGACAGAACAGGATTCCTGTGGATTTCAGTCCTCAAAGCAGGGCACAGGGGATCCAGCCTGGCTCTTCTGTGACTGACTCCACAGAGCATTGTTTCACTCTCATCCAGAGAGGCCACGGGCAGTGGTTCATTTGGCTCAAGACAGCAGCAGCCACACAGGTATGTGGTTGTAGTTTTTAATGTCTGTTGTTGTGCAGAGATAAAGTGCCACTTTCTCAATCGCAATAAACTTACAGGCCTTGGGAGGAGTCCCTAGAACTTTCTGAAGAAGGCTGGTCTCACACCCCTGACAAGTCTGCATTCAAGAGCGTCGCATTCTTCTGGTAAGCAGCTCGTTTGGAATTATTTTCAGTGCTAAACACAAGAGATGTAAATTCAGGGGCTTGCAGCCAAAGCCACCATTCCTATGGAACAGAAAGAGCACAGGCTGTTCTCTACTAGCAAACAACAGAGACGAACAGGGTTTAATTATCCTCCTTTTTTCCAGAGCAGCTAGGTGCTCTGCTGAGCTACTGTGGCTGTAACTCAGCTGTGCTACAGGCCATCTCTAGCAAGAAGGCACTGGAGCAGGAGGTAATTGAGGGTTGGCTCCCGGAGGGAATTTTCCCTTAAAAGGATAACTACATTGTCATGATGAAACCAGCTTGCTTCCACTGCCCGGGGAGCTTTTCTGCAAACACGGCTGCCAGAGCCGGGGGCGGTGGCGGGTATTGACAGCAGACAGCTCGGAGCAGCAGGGCAGTGGATGCTACCAGAGCTCTGGCCTCTCTCAGCCATGCTCTCTTGTGAAGGGCAGCGTGATGTGCAGGCAGCTCCAGGAGGTCACTTCAGCGCCATGTTAACGACAGGCCAACTCCTAGCATCCACTCAAGGTTAAAGGAAACCTAAGTGAGGGACTGCAACCAAAAAAACCAGGCTCACAAGGAGTGCTTGCACTAGAAATCAGCAGTATTTTCAGAGAGGGGTGGGCAGGATGCCAGCTGAAAGCATACCAAGGCCACACAGGAATTTTTCCAATTAAACATTTTTCCACCAGAAAATAACAGAAACCCTAGCTTTTCGTTTGAGAGTCCGTGGAACAGCTCTGATCAAAGCTCTTCAGATGAGATCAAGGCAAAGTATGACAGCAGAACCTCAGAGCGGCCTCTCGCCCAGCAGCAGCCAGTGCTGAGGAGGGAGAGCCAGGTTTGAGGCCAAGCTCTTCTCTGTGAGACCGAGACCAGTGACTTGAGCCTCAGCTTCGCATCACGCAGAAGAAAGTGCTGTAACACTAACACAACCCCTGTCCCAGGCCCAAAATCCCTCCTTGTCCTCTGGACAGCCCACCCAGCTGGAGCTTTGCTCTCTGCTCTCCTGTGCCGGTCAGGAAGGGCCGCGCGGTAGTTTTTACATGGAAGGAGGCTGAAATGAGAAAGGCTGGGTTTGGCCCAGCCTTAGTGGCAGGCTCTGGTGCCTGCCTCACAGCTAAAACCTCCCTGTGCAGAGCCTGGGTGAGGTTTTCAAATCTGACTCATGCTCATGCGGTCTCTAACACAGAATAACCCACCCATCATGCTGCAGGAGAAGGAGCGAGGCCCAGTGTTTCCCTGTACTCTCACGCATGATTTAAGCCAGTTGAGACTCTCGAGCTGGCTGTGAACAAAGGCTTATGTGAAGTACACCACCATTCCTTCCTCTGAGGACTGGCAGCCTACAGAACCCCAGGCAGATGTACTCCTTGTTCGACAGCAAGGAGTCAAGGCATGGGACAGAAGCCCGGAGAGCTGGTGAGACAGGTTTCTGGTCACAAACAAGCCATCATCGCTGGAAGCAGGATCTCCTAGCGCTGAGCACCTTTATGAGATATACTGCCTAGAGGTCAGCTCAGGAGCTGCAGTAACTCTTCAGCCATTTCCAGCTCTGCCTGGTGGTTGCTCCATCTGGTCTGCTCCAAACAGTCCCATTCCAGGAACTTCACAAGCAGCCACAGAGATTCAGCACACTTCCCCTTAGCTTTAGGGGTAGCAAACTTTACTTACTGATCAGCCTTCCTCTGCAGAGAGCAGCATTAAAAGCTTCATCAGGATAAGTGCGATAAAACAGAAACTCATCCAGAGATTAACAGCAGAAAGCTGTGGAATTACAGGTGTCTACAGGCACAGACTGGTTGCCATTTGGCTTTCCCTTTCTATGAGTAACAGCATGAAAATGAGTCAGGCCCTCTACATGAGTCACAGTGAGCGTACGCGAACATTCTCTGCAGACCAGGAGAACCTGGGCAGGTGGAGGAAGAGCTCTGTATATTCTTCTGCCCTAGATAAAAACAGCATGCTGCAAGCCATGGAGCTGTGCAAAGTCCTGGGGATATGCAAGCTTGTCCCAGAGGAAGACAGTGTGGTGGAAACATGATAAACACAGCGACATCTGCCTTCTGTTTCCTGTGCTCTGTACAGATTGTTGCTCTCCACAGATAACCCTGGCCTTCTCAAAGAGAAAGCCGGGCCTTGTGCTTTTTCAACATCTGCTGAGACCAACTACAATCTGAATCAGCTCGTTCTATATCTGTTCTCAAACCACGTGAGTCACCCCATCTCAGCATCATCCACTAGACATTGAAGCAGTGCGATTACACATCTGCCCTGGGGGCTGTTTGCTCCCTCAGCCCTCCTGCCCTAACTCCCCCGCAGCACTGAAGCCAGAAGCAGGGCAGGCAAAGTGCTTTTTGCATTCACACGTGCTGTCTTCATGGACAGAGTGGAGCTGATGCCCAGCTGAGCTCCCCCACCTCCACTCCACTGATGTCATTATTTTCCATGCTGCCTCTTGCACCCAGAAGCGAGGAAGCCCCAGGAAGGTGGCAGCCCATGTCCGAGCTGTTTCTGCACTGAGTACCAGGAACTCTAGCAGCAGAATTTAAAGGAAGGTCTGGTGGGCTGCCAGAAAAGGAAAAAGTCATCAGGCTGTGCAATTTGCCATCAGCAGAGCTGCTTGTGAAGCACATGACTCCGGCTGCTATCTGGGTCCCCTCCCCCTGCCTCCAGTTCCAAGACCATGAAATTACTCATTAGGCTTGGAACAAAACTCTTTTCGGTGCACTTGCATGTGGCTGGAGATGGAGACAGATGTTTTAGGCTCTGGAAGAAAATTGCTAAGAGAGAGAGCAACGAAATGCTTCCAAAGCTGCACTGCTGCCTCCCAATGCTGTGCTTTGGTGCTCCTCTTGCACCTCATGATTTACCATGGGGTCAGAGAAGAAGGGAGCGATGGTATCACAGCATACTGACCCTTTGCTTGCACCTTGCTTTGATTAAATGCTCAAACACAAGATGCTTTTGTTGTTGTTGATGTTGTTTTGCTTCGAATTTTATCCTACAGCATGACATAAGGGCAGCTCCGGGCTGTGCTTCTGGCAGTAGGTTTCAGCACTGCAGGTTTGTGATTAGAAAATCCTCTATCTCATCTGCACTTCTGTCCTGAAAAAGGCAGGGAAGAGATTGCCCTGCAGAGCCAGACAGTCCTCAGAGGCCCGGGAAGCAGAGGATCCTCCCTCTTGTTACACATGCAGGAAAGTGAGAATAAAAACATTGCCTGCAGGCATGTCAGCAAGGGGATTAGGATTCAGTGTCCGATTATTGCCTGGTTTAGACGATGCAGCTGTTCCCCCCTCCATAACCAAACTCACATCTCAGCTAACCATCACATTCGACCCAGGGAGGGTCAGGACACCAGCTCCATCACACCATTTCTCTTCTCAAATTCAAGAAAGAAGTTTTTCTGCCCTCCAGATACTTGCTTTCCTTCACACAGTAGATGTTTTAAGAGCATACTAGTCTTACATTCCTGGTTTTAAAAGACCAGCCTCCACTCTTCCAGTAAGGTGTACAGTTCAAAGCCAGGCCATGAGGACCACTGTGACCTGATCATCACTGTCACATAGAGGTGGTCATGCCAGTGATCTCCCAGCTGCTGGTCAAACCTGGGACACAACAGGCTCCTACAGACCCATCTTTCAGCAGAGCATTGCAGATATACACAAATTTCCCCCTCCATACAGTATTTTTTCAAGGTATCATTCAGGTACGAATGATGGATGCTCAGCAGTTGCAGGGTTTTTTTCCTTCCTGTGTATTCCTGAGGGATAGACATCAGCCCAGTTCCTTGCAGCTGGAAGGGGAATATACTGAGTTGGAAGATGTAGTGAACTGGTGTCCGTAGCTCTATGTGAAGGTCAGGGATCAACGGGAGTGACCTGATCGTCAGGCACAACCACGGTGCTAAACTGAGTGTAAGCTTCACTTTCAAAGCTCCATAGAAGCTTAAGCCCATTTATCTTTTCAAGGGATTTAAAGGCCTATTGGCTTTGGGAAGTGAGAGTGACGGAAGAGGGAAGTTCAGAGTGACAAGCTGAAACTTCCAGTTGCTGTTGACATGGATTGAACTGCAGGCAAGAGTCACGTACCCACCCTCTCTGACATTTCATGGCTTCCTTGAGACTTACTCCTTACAAACCAACCAACCAACCCTTCAATTTCTCTAATGTGATTTCCTCCCAATCCCATAATACTGGATTATTCCTAAGACTAGACAGAGAATGTAATTTTGCGATCCAGGCTGCTGCCTGAGCTAGGAGCAACAGCTCTGCTGAAATACTTCATTCTGCGTTGTCTGAAACACTACACAGGACGAGCAGAGTCTGGGAAGACAGGAAACACAGAATTAGGGGCTTGTGAAATGGACGCTGACAAAAACCTGAAGCATCGAGCTCACTCAGATGCCATCTGTGTGTAATGCAGTCATCAGACAGTCTCTTGTTTGACTAAATATTTGACTTCAGAATTGGGCCTGAATTATTATTGGCAAAGCTTCCAAGCTCCATAGGTCCCTCTAACAAGCTGTTCCTCTGTGGAAGACTTGCAGAGGGATGAATACAGCCTTTGAGGAAAGTGCTGGATCCCTTCTCAGGCTTCCAGAGAGGGTTTGTGGAGTCCTGTTTAGGTGTCCAGGGTTTCTGAAAGCTTTGTATGTTGACTGACTGGGCAGATGTTTGTGTGCATTGCTGGGATGTCCCCAGAGGAGTTTTGACTCCGCAGCATGTCACAGCAACAGAGTTATCAAAGAAAGCACCAAAAATAACCTTGTCTACAGGACAACTAAACGCTTGGCCCAGACAAAAAAACAAATAAGTTGGAGCCACCCATGAAGCTGGAGCTCTAATGTGTATTCCATTCTAATTGGACATACCTGGAAGCACAGTTTGCGAGCCAGGATGCAGAGCTGGTACAGTTAGTCCCTTTCATACCCACATCAGGGCTATAAAGCAGCACAAACATCCAGTTTCTCATGGAATCAATGGCAGCCGTGTGCCACGGTGCCCAAAGGAGCTGTGCTGCCACGTGGAGCCCGTGGTTGCTATCTCAGCACATTGTGCTGACACACGGTCATGTAAAAACAGTCCATCAGCACTGAAAGAGGAACGTGGTCATCCCCTCTCCCATGCACCATTCGATTTCCTGACTGTGGCAGCATATGCCAGAGAAGACAATCCTCTGGGCTGGAGGCTGTTCCCTGAGCCAGGCTCCCCCACTGCAGGCAGCTCCAAGGAAGCAGAAGCTTGGCTTTCTGGGCTGCAGGCAGGAGGAGTCACCTTCCAGTTTTGCTTCCAAAGGAAGACTATAAATTAAAGTCCAATTTAGGACTAAACCTTTTAGGTAAGCAACTGTTTCTGCATAAACACATCCCGGTTTGTGGGCTGTATTACATGGCTAGCTACAAATTTGACTGCCTTTAAAATCACAGCGTATACAACTAAACCAGAGTGCAAACAAATGTACTTTTTAAAATGGCATGGATTTAAGCAGCCTAGCTCCTGATTTTGAAAGCTGGAGATTGAAAATAATGATTATCCTAAACTAACACATAAAAACCGTGCATGCACAGTAAAGAGCAGAAAATGCTATGCCAGAGAGCTTCACTTCTAAGTGAAAAAGAGCACGTAGCTGGCTTAGCTAAAATTATTCTTCAAGGGAAATAAAGTCCAAGACTGTAACACCTTTCTGAAGATAGGGTCAATATCAGGAATATATTGCAAAGAGAGCTTAAGTTATCACCTTCCTCTGTCATTTGTTATGCTACAACATTAGTGGAAAAATCCACAAGCTCTTTTAGGTCTGTTAGCTAATAAATGGATCTCTAGGCAAGTGCTCAGTGTCATCAATAAATTCTTGCAACATTCTGTACTTGGTATCAGCAGAAAGCCTTCGGCCCTTCCATCCCTGAACACATACTTATTTAGTAAGGGCAGAAGAAACTGCCTACATTGCTCTTTTTTTTTTTCCTGCCTGCTGGAAACACCCAAGCCCACAAACAGATGCGAACTTTCAATGCATCTTCTGAGGTCAGCATGAAGCAGCAGATGAGCTATAGGTGGTCTATCCTGGCTGAGTCAGGCTCTGGAAGAGGTGTAGATGATGAGATTAACAGTGGCAGGTAGAGTCCTGACAGCTTTCCATCCAAAGATCTCTTACAGCATGACAAAAGACTAGCAAGAGCCAAAGGTCCCACACAAGGCTGGGATGCACTGTGTGTCCGTGCCAGCAGGGATTATTCTTTGCCTTATTCAGGGCTGTTTCCCCAGCCCCCAGGCACCAGGGTACCCAGTGGGAAGGGCTCAGCCCTTCTCAGTCATTCCTGCTGGCACTGTTCCAGTTTGTCTAAAGACACTTAAATATTCATCAAGAGAGAGCAAGAAGCTGTCTCGCCGGGTGCACAGACTGCTCTCCAGGGAGTCGGGACACCTGCCTTCTCCACTCCCTGCTCCATCAAATCATTAATTATTTAAAATAACAGGAAAGAGCAAGAAACACTCTCCACACCAGACATGTTCAGAGCCTGCTGTTTACGATACTCTCTGGGGTCTTGTGGAGACCAAGGTTTGCATCTCCCCCTCGGGCAGAAGCAAGGATCAAACCTAGCTATTCCCCCTTCCTCCGGGAGGATGCTCTACCCGCTGAGCTATTGTGCAAAGAAGGGCTTCCCCTTTATCCAGACAGACCTTATGTTTGCTTTCCCTACTGGAGAGGGTTTGGGGTTTGATTCAATTTTAATATGAAGGAAAACAAAACACAAATCCAAAGCTCTGAGACGAGCAGTTAGCCATAGGCCTCCCCCCACAATCTGTGTTTTCTCAAGAGCTTAGGGTCTACCTCCCCATTTCATGGCTGGAAGCAAGGCCAAGTCCTGCTCATGGACCCCACAGCAGCACAGCTCTTGGATCCAGAGACCCTCGGCAGCGGGCTTCCATGAGGTGGAAACCACCAGCTCAGCCCTGCTTGCTCCCTGCCCTGGTGTAGCAGTGCCCACAGCGGGACATTTCTCAAGTAGCCAAGGGTCTCCACACGCATCTCAGCAGACCCCTGAACACCGCCTGCCTCCCTGCATCCCCTACCACCTGGTGCACACCCCGCTCTCTCTTACAGGAGCAGCAGAGACCTGCACAGGGGTCCCCTGGACAGGAGAATCGTGTACCCCCAAAAAAACCTTGTCCTGAGCCCAGGGAACAGCCCCGACTACACCCCGGAGTGCGGTGCTGGCTGCAGCAAATCGCACTGGCACCCTCATGTGGTCACCGTGCCTGGCGTGTGCTCGCAGCCAAGCCCGGCGGTACCGGGGGGCGGGCAGGGGACACTCCTGCGGGGAGCCCTGCTGACGGGGACAGGGCCCGCAACAAGCGTTAATTAACTAATTAATTCCTGGGGTGCAGTAAGAAGAGTGTGGCCAGCAGGTTGAGGGAGGGTCTTCTCCCCACTCTGCTCTGCGCTGGTGAGGCCACATCTCAAATATTGTGTGTGGTGCTGTGCTCCCCAGTTCAGGACAGACAGGGAACTGGAGGGAGTCCAGCAGAGGATTTGAGGGTGGTGAGGGGACTGGAGCATCTCATACGAGGAGAGGCTGAGAGAGCTGGGGCTGGTTAGCCTGGAGAAAACTGAGAGGAGATCTTGCCAATGCTTACAAATATCTAAAGGGTGGATGTCTAGAGGAAGAAGCCAGACTCTTCTCAGCTGTGCCCAGGGACAGGACAAGGGTCAACAGGCACAAATTGGAATGCAGGAAGGTCCATCTGAACATGAGGAAAAACTTCACTCTGAGGTGACAGAGCCCTGGGACAGACTGCCCAGAGAGGGTGTGGAGTCTCCTTCTCTGGAGACATTCAAAACCTGCCTGGACATGATCCTGTGCAACCTGCTCGAGGTGATGCTGCTTTAGCAGGGGGTCAGACTTGATCTCCAGAGATGCCTTCCAACCCCAACCTGTGATTCTGGAAGTCTGCTCCCCTTTGCCATCTCGGCCACTGGGAGGAACCAAAGTCTTGCCTACCGTGATTTAAACTCATACCTCGCAGTCCTACCCATCCTGGGTTTGCCGAACAGGTTATTCCTTTCCCCTTGCACCACTTTCCTGTGCATTTGAAAGGCAACAAACAGCATTTGCTCAGTCAACCCAAGGTGTCGCTCAACATGTCACCTCATATCTGTGGCAAGACTGAGGAAAGGCAAGGATACGCAAGGAGTAGGCAACACTTGTGTGCCACGCTTACCCAAATGAGGTAAAGGGAGAAAGCTGTGTGGGCCAGACCCACACCAGAGACCTTAAACAGCCCAAACTGAAATGGCCGTGGCAGAGAGTGGTCCCTTTGTAGTTCTGGGAAAGATGTACTGCCAGGAGAGGCACTACCTGGTCCTTTGTGAAAAGGCAGCAGCACCTCTCCTGCCTGGAGACAGGCAACATGGAGAGGACCACGCACTAAACTTTGTCATTTTTTGGGACCTTACTTTTTCTGCCCACCTCAGACCTCCCTGAAACAGATCTGATTCTCCCCTCAACCTCAGCTCAGACACTGCTTGGTTCCTTCCTCCTTTTACTATCAAAACAAAAAAGACAAGACAAAACCAGGCCCAGGTGCTGAAACAGGAGAACTGAGTAAAACTGGAGAGGCACTTTTAACCCGCTCCTGAACCCGTTGCTGTGCCCTGGACCTCTGATAGATGCCCTGGAGATGCCCTGGAAACACCAAACCCCGAATCTTGCTTTTAGGGAAAATAACCCTCCACAGCCCGCCCCATGTCTGCACAGGATAGAAATACCTCTGCTCCCAAATCGGTTTGGAATCAGAATTAAACCACCCACAGTCCCGGAGTAGCAGCACTTGGCCGAGCCGCACTGAGGTAAAGGGAGGCACCGGCTTAGGTAATGGCCGTGCGGCCCGCCGGACCCAAATGGCGTTAGCTGGATTGTCCCCCCTCAAGTCACCCCAAACCGGCCCAAAAACACCGTGTGTGCCGGAGAGAGGATTTATTTGATCTTATTTTCCTTTAAGGGAAGAGGCGCTCTGCGGCAGCGGGGCGGCGGTAGTCAGCCTGCCCGTGAAGGCGGCGGGGCCGCGCCTGTCCGCCCGCCCCTTGGCCGCCCGCCCTGTGAGGCGATAGCGGGGGCCGGCCGACCGCGACATGGGGGATGACCTGGCGTCGGATGGCGACACCCGTGAGTGAGGGAAGAGGCGGGGGCTGCCCCAGCGGGGTCGGGGGGATTTGTGTGGTGGGTGAGGGCTGGCGCGGCTCCGGCTTCCCCCGGGGCGGGGGGGAACTATAGGGGAGGGCCGGGATGCTTTAAAGAATAACAAGACGTATTAAAAAAACCCATCCATTCAGAAACAAATTATCTGTGTAACTGAGGCCGGAATAGAGACTGCTTTGCCCTAAAGCATCCTGTACCCCTAAGATGCTGCAAATGACACTAGGACCCCCCACTATGGCTCTTTGGTCCCTTTGATCACCAGACCTCGGCTGCAGCAGGTTGTCTTTCTGTCCTGCAGCCTGGGGTAGAGCCCAGCACACAGTTTTAGGGCATTTCTTTGCATGCCTTTCATCTCCTTTGCTGCTCTTTAAAACCCCTTGCATAATACACTGCCTGTGACTTGGTGCAGCAGCATCGCGCTGAGGGTAAATCACTTGAATTGTTTTCCATGCTGTCTGGGGCTGTTTGGCACCTCCTGGTAGCGATGCTTTGTGCTGTCATAAAATGTAAGAACACGTTTCTGTGTTTTTCTTGAGCTAAAGGTTTTCATTTGAAGGTAAGAGGATGAGAAAGGGGAGGATGAGGTTATATCTTTGCTGCCCTAAGAGTCCCAGTAGAGTTGCCTTTCTTCAGTGCCCTTCAGAGGGAAATGAGGTATTGCTATTTCAACAGCACGTCTCCTGTTTATCTTCTCAGTGTGGTAGAAACGGAACAATAATATGTCTTGATTCCTCTTGTAGGGCATGTGCCTAGTGTCTAGTCAATATGTTGATACAAATTGAGGTAGCACCCTCCAACTGCGGCCTGAGGTCTGCAGAAACGTTAGGAGAGAGCAGAGCCTCTGAGCCAGCTCTTGAGTGGGATGTGACAGGCTGAACTCAAGCACTTCTCAAAAGACTTTCCCCAAAAGCACTATGGCAGAGACTGAGTCCCACAAAGACTGACACCAGCCTTGCCAAAAACCTTCAGAGCCTCCCCATCAGGCTGTGGCAGGCCCGGAGTCACAGCCTTGCTCTTTGTTTCTTGGCAGGGAGGTTTGTTCGATCAAGGAGAAGATTGCTGGGGCAAGGCCCAGCATGGAGAATAAACATTCTTAAATTGTGCTTAACTGTGCAGGACAAATACTGCTGGTTGTGCTAAATTATGTGCAGAACTGCCACACTCTAAGAGTTACAACATTACTCGCAGGCCAGGCTAGCAGTTCTGTGCTGCTTGGCTGATTCAGGTTGCCCAAAGGGTCACAGCAGGACCATGTGTAAAGGCTTCCTTGTAGAGCAGCGGAACGTAAGTGGAGGGATGGAGGAAAGGGTCTGTATCATCTGCCTGAGCCCTCACACCGGCTCTGGGCCTCAGGGGATGCCCAGAGGACATGATCCTAATAGATCAGAAGGTTTTGCAGCTGGAGCAAGCCCATGCAGAATCAGACATTGAATTAGAAGAGAAGCTGGTAGGACTGGAAGACCACTGATGTGTCACAGGGATGCTCAGGGAATGGGAGGTAGCAGGAGAGGACAAATCCAGCAAACATGCCAACATTTGTAGGGCTGGGATTCTAGCTGGAAGAACAGTTTTGCAGTCATCCTTCTTTAGAGCCACTGGGGCTGGTGAGATGAAGGGGAGGTTTGTTGGGGCATGCTGCTCCATGCTCCTTGCCAGCACTGTTTTGATGCCCGCTCTTCTGTCTCTGCTGCAGTGCTTCACTCAGAGAAGGAGTTCCATGATGCAGCGAAGCATAATGACACAGCCAGGATGGAGGAGCTCATCAGGAGAGGGGTTGACATCAAAGCGAAAAACAATGTGAGTCCTGAGTTTTTCCACCTCTAAGCTGCAGGAAGTGCTGAGGCTGTGTTTCAGAATTGCAGGTCCTTAACATTACTCTTCTTATTATCTGTTTAGTTGGTTAAAACTTTAAAATATGCAGCCCAGTACTATAGAGGGCCTGTGGCAACTGAGCAGTTTCACAACACACTTTGAAACACACAGTGCTGTCATCCTGGCCAGACTGGAAAATTGCAAGCACTGAGGGAAGGTGGTAAGTTATGTTTCCCCTCATAGTGTGCACAAGACACATGTAGCTAAGAGCTGGAAGGCTTTGATTTTGCTATCTCTGTATACCAAGGCTGCAGAACTAACTCAGTTGCTGGTGCACATCTTCCTTGTAGGTACCTGAAGGTATGGGATTGCTCCCATTCCTACTGTTTCATTCTGGTGCTGCTGTTATAGTCCAGAACTGCTGTTTCTGAGTAGCAGGTGGCTAGGACCTGTCTGCCTGACAAGAGAGCAAAGAGGCAGAGGACTGTGTCCAAAGGAAACCCCACACAGTGTGAGAGATTCTGGCTGCAAGGATGGCAAAGGAGATTTTGGGCTTCAGGAAGGGTGGATGTACACACACCCTGCATACATCACCCTTCCCTCTCTCCTTCCTTCCTTTCCAGACAGACCGGACTGCCCTGCACTGGGCTGCAGGGGCAGGGAATGTGGACGCTGTGCGGCTGCTCCTGGATCACGGTGTCCCGCTGGATGATGAAGACAGTGTACAAAGGCGACTCTCCCTTGCATGTCCTGCAAATGTGTTCTGTGTTGGGGGAGCGCCGGGGACTGGGTGCTGGGCACAGACTTCACCTTAGCCCTGGGTGGGTGGCACAGGGCGTTGCAGTGCTTGGGAAGCTGTGGCCTCCCTGCTGAGGCAGGCACAGTGCCTTTCTGGAACAATCCTTGCTTTTCTGATGTGTCTGTGCTCTGTCTTTTGGACTTCCTTGCATGCATGCTGACCAGGAAATAGGCTGGTAGAACCTGTCAGGTTGTCTATAGCGTGGGGATGGTTGCTGGAGCGTGTGGGAAGACAGTGACAGCCAGCAAAGTCCTTTCTCCCCCAGAACAGCCAGGCTAATTACATATCATTGACTAGGAGGTGGCAGTCCAGAGGCAGGCCTCTGCTCAGCTGCTGCGGCCATCTCTGGCAGGAGTAATAGTAGTTGGAGAAAGCTGGGCTAAAAACACCCCAGAGAGAAATAAAAGTATTTGGAGAACTTCATTAAAGTAGACACAGAGCTTCCTCCAGAGTGGGGGTGGTGGTGGCTGCAGTTTAGCTCTAAGTATTTCTGTTCTCTTCTGCCCAGTTTGGAATGAATGCCCTTCTCCTGTCTGCCTGGTTTGGCCATCTCCGCGTCCTGCAGATCCTTGTCAATGCTGGGGCCAAGATTAACTGTGTCAATAGGGTAAGAGAGTCTCCCTGCATGGGTCCATGACATAGCTCCAGACAGGAGGAGGAGGCAGAGAGCCTTACCTGTGAGCTGTGTGACAGCATCTGCTGTCAGGACTGCCACTGGCACTTGTTTCTAGAAGGAGTATAATAATTGTAGCTATAGAGGTGACCATGGCTTTCTCAGCTCCATCCCTGCGGTGCTGAGATGGAAGGTGTTACAGGAACAGGAAATGGGTTTGGTGAATCACTCTGTGTTTTAAAACAGACCTTGGTTGGGAAAAGGAGCATGAATGCTTCAGTCGTAACTCGCTGTCTGCAGCACATGGTAGTTTAGCCATAGAGGCACGGGAGGCATGGAATGGGCCTCTGCTAACAGAAACAGGCTGTTAAAAGAGACTGTCCTGCAGTCCTGGACTTGTTGAATGAGTGATCCTTTCTCTCCTCTCCAGACTGGCAGGAACCTGCTCCACTGTGCGGCTCTGAGAGGACACATCCGGGTGATAGAGTTCATCATGGAGGACCTGGAGGACATGTGTGTGGATAAGACAGACAAGGTAGGAAGGCTCCTTGCTGCTTTGTTCCACAAGGTCTGATCTTGCTTTTCTAAGCTTAGCAGAAATGTTGCCCTTTGTCTTGGGAATAGATTCTAAGTCTGATGCTACTCCTGGAGAGCCAAACATATCCCACACAGGCCCTGGCCTTCCTGTGGAGGAGGCTTAGGGATGATGGACGTTCTGGCTCAGGCCAGGGCTTCCCAATGTAGCCTTTCACAGAGGCATTTCAGTGTCCTCCTCTTCTGCAGCGCATGCTCCAGGGTGTGTTGGAGTTGAGCAGTAACCAAAGGAGACCCCTCTCTCAGCATGTTCCAGAATTAGCTGATCTGTTCCTGAAGACAGTAGGAGCACACAGGAGCTGGCACACACTTTTTTCCACTCCCTGGCCTTCATGGTTCCTAGAGTGATCCCTATTCCAAGGCTTGGGAGTTAAATGAGGCAAGAAGAGATTTGCCCATTCCCCCTTCCTCCAGAAAGGTTCTTACTCAGTAACTGGGGTCTCAGATATTAATTTTGGGGTTTTTTAATCCTTAGTTTCTTTTAGTAAACTATTTATTATCCTCTATTTATATGAAATGAGCACTGGAAAGATCTCTCTTCCGGTGTTTGGTGAGACCAGACACTGGGACTGTGTTTCTTTGTTTCCTTTCAAAGATGGACAGGACAGCGTTTCACCTGGCTGCAGAGCAGGGGCAGCTGGAGGTGGTGGAGTTCCTAATTCAGCTGGGTTGTTCTCACAGTGCCAAAGACAAGGTATGGGCGTAAAACCACACACAAGGAGATAAAATCCAAGGATTAGATGATGTGAAAGTCAGGGACCAGTACACCAAATGAGGCTCATGCTGGAAAATTGTCAGCAGTTGTAACTATGGTTGGGATATGTCAGGGCTTTTCATCCCTACCCACTTGTAAGCCATTTGCATCTCCATCCGTGTTGGATTTCTCTCCAGGACTTTTCAGACCACACATGCCATGAGCTTGGTGGACCATGCTCCAGTTTAAGGCAGTTGGGTTTCTTCCCTCCCTGCTGCACCTATTAGAAGACTTAACTCAGACTTGTGCTACTGGTTACAACCTCCTTTTCAGTCACACTGGCTATATTTGCTCTGTGCAAGGTTGTGGTGTATGCACACTCAGTCCTGTGATACATATACATATGAAGTGCTGTTTACTTCCAGGAAGAAAACACAGCATTGCATTTAGCTGCTAAAAATGGACATCTCTCAGTGCTGCAGAAGATTATAGATGTTGGAGTGGATGTCAATGAAAAGAACTTAGTAAGTACATTTAAATGAAATGAAAACCCACATTAGTTTCACCCTTTCCCTCCCTAGAAAGGTGAAGTATTCTTCTGCCACAGTCATCAAGCTGAGCAGTCAGTACTGACAGGAGAGGTTTAGAAGAGAGCTGATTTCACTTGCAGAGTGCCAGTGAATGGCAACATCTTCCTTGGACTGATACCCAATTCTAAACTCTTGCCTTTTCTTCCTGCTGTACCTGCTGCCTGCCTTGTCACTCCATTTAATCATGCTTTTTCTCCCTGACCCTTGTACGTTGGAGTGCTTAAATAGTTATTGAGTGTGTTTTAAACTAAACTTCACTATGCTTTATAGTATTGACTTAGCCACTGAACATATGGACCTTCTGTTTCAGATCTCTCTTTGACATGCTTGCTTTAGAAAATCATGTGGCTGAAACATAGTTAATGATTTAGACAGCAAATATTGGCTTAGTAGCACTGTCATTCGTTCCAGGGCACACTCCCAATTAAGTTTATCAGCAACTTTTTTAGTTTTATTCAGTTACTCTCTTTGAAAAGTGTATTTGATTGTGGTTAAGATCTGAAAGAAAAGGGAAACCACCTTCTGTGGTTACTCCGGTAGCATTTGTCTTCCCCCAGATGAGCTGCCCTCTGTGCAAAGAGCAATAATAGAACCAGATTAAATCACTTTGGTGTTCTGCTTGTTTCTGTTTCCTTGTGAAGAAATGAGCTGCAGCCCTCAGAAGGGAGAAACAGTGGTCGAGGGCCATGGGTTTCCAATTCTGCCTGTGGCTGTCTCTGGGCTACTGTAGGGAAATGGTTTGTCTTTGTTGTCCATGTGAAATCCATTTTTGTTTGCTAATGGGGTGAAAGGGCAGAAAAGGTGGTGAACATGATGGTGACATCTAACCTGTGGCCTGTGGACCAGCTGTTTCCAGTGGCATAAGGACAGGGCAGCACATGATTGGAGATCCCTGGGCCTGAGTTGGTATTTTAACCTGTCATGGATTGAAGAGGTGGGGTGGAGGCTTGCTCATTCTGCTGCCTTGTCTTGTCCTTGCCTCCAGAAATACTGCTTATCTCCTTTTTGCCTTGTCCAGGAGGGACTTACGGCTCTGCACCTGGCTGCTGAGGGAGGTCACAGCAACTGTGTGAAGCTGCTCCTGGAAGCAGGTGCCAATGTCAATGCCCAAACCCAGGTGAGCTCTGTGGAGCTGATTCCATTTCCAGACACTACCTTGTGGATTTTTGCCCTGTGGCCTCCTAGGGAGGGCACCCACTGGGTAAGGCTGTGGGGAGCCCACAGAAAGAGCTCAGGGGGTCCAGAGGAGCACATGTACTTTGTACAGAGAGGTGGGTGAAGCTGTCTAGGGACCAGTTTGGCCGTGGAGACAATCTCTAAGGCTTTCTCAGTATGGGGGCATGGAGCTCTTGCAGAAGGGAAGCAAGGAGATCTCTGTGGACAGTCTGTGAGAACGGCACCTTCTGAGCAAGCAGAAACCCTGACTAATAACCATGTCTTCTGATGTGCCTCTCAGAAGAAGATGAATTGCCTTCATTACGCAGCCCTGCATGGCTGTGAGGAGATAGCCAGGATCCTCATGGCTGCGGGAATCCACACAGACGCTGTTAATCATGTAAGTCCCACTCAACACTCTCATCCCTTACAAAAAGGCAAAGCCACTTTGTGGAGCTATTAAAGAGCACAAAGCACCTCTGCAAGGACCAGTGCTGCTCTGGGTGCTGTGCTTATGTGGGACACCAGTCCATGCCCAGTCCAGGCTGGCAGCTGTCTTAGAATAAGACATGCCAGACACAGGATGGTCCTTTCAGTGCCAGATCTAAGCTCTTCCTAAGTGCAGCATCTTTGTTCCACAGCAAAATGCATCAGCGACACACATTGCAGTTCTGCAGAACTTCCCAGCCATGGTGAAGCTCTTCATTGATGCCGAGTGCGACCTTGACATTCCAGATAATGTAAGAGTGCAGCTCCTGTTCTTTGTCTTTGAAATGTGAACCCATTTCATGGGGTGTTTGATCACCTTGGGGAGAGGATTAAAGAGGAGTGCTTTAAAATGGGGAAAACCTGGAAGCACAACTTCAGAGCCATGAAACCTGTGAAAGATTCCGACTGTTGCGGTGAGGTAATTGCTTGATGGCATTCAACACGTGAGCTGTGCCATGTCCCTGGGACCTGTGCACAGACACCTTACGTAGGGAAGCAGGGGGAGAAGTATCACTCTGGAATATAATTCTGCAAAATGTTTGGGGGGTGGGAATGGGAGACAAGCCTGGAGGTAGCTCGTTGTCTCACCCAAATGTGATTTGGTGTATGAGGGGCTTTGCTAACAGATGTGTAACTTCTTTGTAACGTTTTGGTTAACATTCACTCTTGTAGTGATGTTCTCTCCTGATGACACCATAAAATTTCCACCTTTTCTGTTTGATTTTAGTTGTCTCCATTAAACAGTCCCAAGGTGCATACAGCTGGGGGTGCCTACACATCACTCCCTTGGCCAAACTGCCTGCAGAGGTTTTTTTTAAATAACAGGAAATAATACAGTCCTATAAGTGACCCTAGGGAGCTTTATGGAACTGAAGAGGTTCCTTCTTTAGTCTGAAATCTTACCAGAGAGGCTTCCTAGTGCTGATGTAGGGACAGTTTTACTCAGCCTGAGGAGCTCACCTCCAGTTTGAGGTAGGAGGGTGGTTTGCACTCGAGTTTAGATGGGACAGAGGGAAAATGAGGGCAGAGCTGACAGGGTTCTTACAGAGCTTCATCCTGGTGGTGTTCTGTCCTCCCCTTCCAACCTCACACTTGTCCCTCTCTGAAATTTAGTCCTTCTGCCCTCCTTCTGCAGAGGCAGCAGACTGCTCTCCACATCGCCGCGGAGCATGGCAGGCAGGACATTGCCGAGATGATCCTCATTGCAGGAGTTAATCTGAAGCTAATAGACAAGGTAAATGTCTCCATGGGTTGAATGGATTCTGTGAGGGTATGGAGGGAAAATATGGATGGCCTTTGCTATTGTTTTTCATAATTTTCAAGGAAGGCTAGTAGTAATATTAAAATCTGGCTACTTCCAGGGATAAGGTCTTGAACTGCTGCTGAGTGGGTAATTTTGATGTGTTTTTCCAGAAGGAGGTGACTGGCTTTTAGGAAGGTAGAAAACAACTCACACAATGAGCAAACTTTTCCTTCTCAAAGTTGTTCAAGTTCCTTCTATTTGTGGTATCATACACGTTAATATCAAAGATCTCAAATAATGATAATATACCTCAAGAATTACAGCACACATGTTCTAACAGGTTAAAAGTATCTGGTTGGTGTAGATCTGGCACTGGTGTCCAGCACTTTTGTCCTCTAATTAAATCAAGAAAAGGAATTCTAGAGGAATCAGGCAAGTTGCATCCAGCCTGGAAGTGTGGTATGTGTCCAGAAAATGCTGCAGGGGTTCAGACAGTGATGACAGCAGCATCTGCTGCTCACAGAGGGTTAAAGCACATACAGCACAGTACAGAAGCCACTGGGCTGAAGCAGCAGCCTTCAGCTGCAGTGCGTGTTTGCCACCTTCCAGCTGTTCTTGGAACCACAGCGACACTCAGCTCAGGGAAAGTCACACTTTTCTGTGTGAAATTAGGTTTCTGCTCACCTCTGAGGCTAGAACCACTCTGACTGGCATGTCTTGTGGCTGGGCAGCCTCATGCAACTTCCAAATCTTGCTCCTTTCTGCGCTGTGCTTTTAGATATAAATACAAATCCCCCTCCACCAAATCCAAAATCATGTTCACATAAGGAGCGCAATTATATTTTCACAGCCCCATCAGCCTGCACTTCTCCTAGGAAACAGATTCTAATCACATCTGTGTGGGGTGCATAGAATTCCTGAGGTTGTATAAATCACTTCAGTTCCATGTGTCAGCAAACCTGCTGTGCAATAGGCTGTGAAGCGCCTTAAGTTGTGGTGCTGAGCTGGGCCTTTGATGGATGCGCCTGTGTTGCTGGGAACCTGAGTGTGCCCTGCCATCCACTCTGTTGTGCAGGAGGCTTTCCCAGCCACTCCTGCCCAGCATCCCCTGTGGCATCAGAGGAGATGCTGCAGAGCCTGGAAAACGTCTCCCTCTGCCCCACACTCAGTAGCTGGAAGCTCACTCATGTCCAGGTTTTCCCAGGCTAATAGAATCCTTCATCCCGGTTGGGCGCACTGCTCAGCCTGCTGCTGCACACTGCTGGGCAGGTGCAGAGAGGGGACAAGGTCTTCTCCAGCTCATTATTCCAGCAGTGTGCTTAGGTGGCCAGGAAGGCCAATGGCATCCTGGCTTGTGTCAGAAATAGTGTGGTCAGCAGGTCCAGGGAGGTGATTGTGCCCCTGTACTGGGCACTGGTGAGGCTGCACCTCGAGTGCTGGGTTCAGTTTTGGGCCTCTCACTACAAGAAGGACAGCGAGGTCCTTGAGCACATCCAGAGAAGGGCAACCAGGCTGGGGAAGGGAACTGGAGGGCAAATCTTGTGAGGAGTGGCTGAGGGAGCTGAGGATGTTCAGCCTGGAGAAGAAGAGGCTGAGGGGAGACCTTATCACTGCCTACAATGACCTGTCAGGAGGGTGCAGAGAGGTGGGTGATGGTCTCTTCAGCCAGGGGACAGGAGATGGGACAAGGGGAAATAGGCTCAAGCTGTGCCAGGGCAGGGTCAGATCAGATGTGAGGGAAAAGTTCTTCCCTGAAAGAGTTGTGGGGATGTGGAACAGGCTGCCCGGGGAGGGGGCTGAGTCACAGACCCAGGGTGTGTTTAACAGATGGGCAGGTGAGGTACTTAGAGATATGGTTGGACTCAATGATCTTAAAGGTCTTTTCCAACCTAGTGATTCTGTGATTCCCCTTCTGTTTTCAGCAAGGCAAAACATCTCTGGATATTGCTGCCCGAGGAAATCACATCAACTTGGCAGACATGATTATCAAAGCCGATCGGTTTTACAAATGGGAAAAGGTGAGCAGCTTACACCACCATCCTCTACACTTTCCAGGGCACATGTAGCTGCATCCTCTCAGTTAAGATTCCACATTACCAACTGGCCAAAGGAAAAGACACACAGGCCACCCTGGCACAGCCTGACCCCTACTTTCATCACCTTGTTGAAGAAAAAGAAAAGTCCTCACCATCTTTTTTTATTTCCCAGATAAAAAGCACTGTAGAAATGCAAACTGGTGATCCACATGGGCTTCCAAAGCAAAGGTGCTATTAACTGTTCATTAACATGCATGATTAGAATGGAGTGAAACAAGAGAATAATAAAATAAAGGCTGTACTAGAATGAACTCTCAGCGACCTGCAGAGCTGAGGGTGTGGGAGGCTGCAGAGCAACAGCTACATCTGTGCAGCCTCCCCAGAAATCCCTCTTTGGCTTTGCAGGACAATCTGAACAGCAGTTCTGACTCCTGGGTGGCAAAGCACTTGACCTTTAAGCAAGATCACAGGCTGGAGACACAGCACATTCGCTCGGTAATGTGGAGATTAGCTACCAAGTACCTCAGGCCTGGGGAATGGAAGAAGCTGGCGCATTACTGGAAATTCACTGATGCCCACATTAGGGCCATTGAGCAGCAATGGACAGGTATGAAACACTGCTCAGATTCATTCCTTCCCTCCCCTCCCTAATAGCAAAGGATGAAGAAATCCAGCTGGCTTCTGGGAAACGACCAAAAGCTTGGGTTAAAACTCCTGTGTTTAATGAATGTGGATTTTTCTACCCCTTGGAGTTTGGGAGTAACCCTCATGCTTGTGTTCTTTAGCAGCGAGTTCTTGCTACAATTCTTGTTCCATATTTGCTAGGTTTTTCTTTCGAAGAGCAGAACCAAGGTGCAGTGCAGCCCCGTTTAGGATTTGCAAGGGGCTAAACTGTGCTCCAAAGGCAGAAATGCTGCATTGCCATGAAGCGTTCTCTCACAAGCCCAGGCTCATTCCTGGCCCACTCTTAATTTCCACGTTAATCTAGCAGCTGCGCCACATCTAGGAATTAAGTGAAACTGTACTTCAGAGCATCCTTGTAAAGCTCAAAGAGGAGGAAGGGGAATTGGAAACACGTTCTGGTCGGGGTTGTACACCGCAATGGGATTTCATTTGTGCTTTGACCTTGCCAGGCACTAAAAGCTACAGGGAGCACGGCCACAGAATGCTGCTTATCTGGCTCCACGGCGTGACCATGGCAGGAGAGAATCCAGTCAAGGGACTATACGAAGGCCTTGTGGGGATTGGAAGAAGAGATTTAGCAGGTAATACTTTTGTCTTTCTTCAAATAATGTGCACTGGGTGCTACCCAAATTTGGTGATTACACAGAGGAAAACTAGTGTGAAGCCACTTCATGGGAGCTGGAAGGTACCCTGCTCCTTGCTGCCATTACCACATTTCTTTCTCTTCTTCTTATTTTCATAAATTAACATGTTCTGCCAGAGCTTTATACTTCCAGTCCTTTCTCTCCTCTTTTACAGAAAGCATTCGGAAAAAAGCAAACGCAGACTCTGCCTCTCCCCTGAAGTGCACAGTGATGTAAGGCAGGGAGGGCACCAGCAGGTCCTCCATGATGCACCCTCAGCTTGGCTTGGTGCAGCAGGAAAAACTCCTGCTCCACTGCAGAGCGGAGGGCAACAGCAACTCAAGGGCTTCTTGGCAGAAAGGGCTGGCAGCACTGCTGCTTCCATCACAGTCTGGAATGACAGGAGCATCAGCTAAGGGTCTAAAACACCTTTTTGCACAGAAGGGAGATTTTTATGGGCTGTTGGGTACGGTCTGGGTACTGCAGGAGTTCAGTGAGTCACGCTCATCAGGCTGCAGGTAGCAGGAAATACTCTTTTACCAGAGCTTGTTTACATCACAGTTTTGTAGATAAATCTTTAATTATCAGTTTTTTAAGTTATTGAAAACCTTTGATTTCAAGAATGTTCTTTACTTCCCTCATCAGGGGTGTCCAGCACTTGGGTCTTGGGTGTGTTTGTAACTTCCCTGCGAGGGTGGGAAGTCATGGAAACACGTCAGGGCTGCCACATAGTCCTTTTGGAACCGAGCGGTGTCATCATTAGTGTTCTGACTCTTCATGGAAAGTCTGGGAGAAGAGCATTAACACACACTGGTTATAAATATACATTAACATGCATGTACTGTTTTTAAATCCAGTCAGGAATCCTTTAATCCCTTGGTTACAGGTTACCACCTCTGAGAAGGCCCCGCAGCTTCCTTAAATCCCCATTTAAGATGTAATGCTTCCTATTTATTTTTATGGTGTTTCCAAGGGAAAACAATGCCTGTATTTCAATAAATCCAGATTTTACCCTTCAATTTGCAAGTTGTCTTAATCATTCTTTATTAAAAAAGAATACTATGTAATTCTTTAGAGCTAAACCAGTGCAACTTTATAACTGAGGTGGATTCAATCAGTGAATTCCTTTCTAGAGGTGGCTGCAGGGTATGTGGCTCTTCTCTTGGAGGCAGAACAAGAGACACTTGCCAAAATTCAAGTTTTATTGAAAACCCTTTTTAAACAGCAAGAAAGTTAAAAATTCAACAGCTTTATTTCAAATAGAAACAAACTTACAACGCAACATAGGAAGCAAATAAGTGATGGCAACAGTGGCACTTAAACATCCTTTAAATCAAATATTCAACAAAAATATATGTCGGTTTATAAGTACATGATCTGTGTGTGGCAATATATACAGCTGAGTGAAAAATATAAAAAAAGAAATACTGTTCTGCTTAAGAACGTGACAGCGAAGACTTTGGTAGCAAAAAATGTCTTTGTTTTTAAAACTGTAGTCTTCAGAGAGGCCTCCTCCAATTCAAAGACTAAAAGTTAAACATAGCTATCCCATCATGTGGCTGGAGGTGACTGTCCGCAGGCAGGTCACTGACTATCGATCCTCTGGGAATCGCACAGTGATCATCGGCCAGCGCCAGGGAAAAGGCAGAGCGGGAACAGCTGATTGTACACAGGGCAGACCACCAACCCGAGCCCTTGTTTTCACCAGTGTTCCAAACCTACTGCTCTTCGTGCTCATTGCTGGTGTGAAGGCTGATCTTCTGGACTTCCAGCTCTTCTGCGCTGACCATGGAGGGATCGATGGCTGCGTACCGGGTACCATGGAACTGCAGCAAGTGGATCTGTTGGACACGGAAAGTGACACTGAAGGAGGTGTAGGAGCATAAGGTGTTACCAAAAGAGAAACGTGCCTTCCCAGGAGTTTTTGTGAGGATGAGTGACAGCTCTTGGTGCAAGAGTTCAGAGAAAGGAAGGAGGAAGCCCTCCACAGATGTGGCTGCTCCCAGCCCTGCCCTTCCACATCAGCCATGCAGGAGAGGGAGTGAATGGAGCTCAGGCACGTGAGAAACAGAAGGGAGCAAGAAAGGAGCTCCCTACTGTGGTTCTGGTCACGTGCTTTAGTAGTTGGGTTTGGATGCAGAGACTCACTTGGATGTAGAGGTTGACCTCAGCACTCCTGCAGAGATAGGGGAAGTTGCCTCCTGTTTTGAGATGAGCCCTCCTGGCGTTAGGATACAGCTTATACATCTCCTCTTTTGCTTCAGTCGAAAGCGCACTCTGGTCGAACACCTACGTGACAAGCTACAGCAGTTAGTCCTGAGTCTAATCAGTTTGCTTATTTAATCAGACTGGATATGTGCTGATCCTAGAAGGGATTCTCAGCTTCTCTGTGGAACAGCATTAATGGCGCAGAAAACAAGCGGGCACTAGGCATTGACAGCTAGAGAGCAAACGCTGAGATACATAAATATGTCTGTGTTACCACACAGAACATCCAATTCAGGATTTAACATGGATCAGTCACAGTGCTGCCCAGTCAGATGACTTATCTAAACACCAAGTTAGGGACTGCTAGTGTGTTTTAAGTTGCTAACAGAATATCCAAGCTCCACCCACCAATGGTGTTTAAATAAAAGGATTACACTGAGATTAACTTACATCCATAATGGTTACAGGGATGTCTCGAATTTTATGAGGTTCTACATAGGAGTTCTGGCAGTTGAGGGTAAGTCTCGAAGCGAGCTCGCTCTGGCCCAGACTCTCCAGCTTTCAGCAGAGAGAAACACTGATTAATGACACATTTCACTGCAGGAAGCTAATGCAATGTTATCGATACAGCCAAAGAGAACTCAGCTCAGATTTCATGGGAGACATGACTGCGCTTCAGAGGAAGATTACAGCTCCAATTTAGTGTCTCCAATTTTGTCTCTGCATGAGACAAATGCTTCAAACACATGCCATTAGTTGCTCCTGCCTCCAAAGCACTACATATAGATGTATCCCAGCACTTCTTCCTCATCCATCTCAGTTTCTCAACTCCCTCTCTCCTGATCTACGCAAACAGACCGAGCCACAAGGGGCTGCGACAGTCCACTCCCAGCAGGGATCCAGCCCTTACTCCTCCCTGCTGGGTAAGTACATGAAGAAAGCAGCAGAATTATCTCTAGCCTCCTGCTAAATACAGAGATTGACATCAGAGCCACAGAGTACACAGCTACCTACCCTGTCCACCATGAAATCAATCCCATCGGCCATTTCAGGATCTAGAGGACCAGAGGCAAAATTCCCAAGGACAATTTTTTTCAGCATAAAAGCAGGCATCAGCCAAAAGCTAGAACAGAAACAAGATGTAACAAATTTTCAAGCACCCAGGACTCCAGCATTAAGATGCTTTCTTGTGAGCACCCCCTTTCCTTGCACTGCCTTTGGACTTAAGTGAAATCCCGAAGAACCTTTATGAGCCCAGGTGGAAAACCTTGTGGGTAGATGCTTGAAAAGATCCAAGAGGCTTAATCTTACATCACAAGAGTGTATTTTAAACATGGCAAGTAACACCTTTCTCACTCTAAATGGTTTTGCTAGAAAACAAGGCAGAGTTCTTCAGTCTAACCATACATCCACAGAGGGTCACAAGATGATTCCTCTGTCAAATTCCATGCTCCCAATTGTGACTTTCTATTTTCCTTGTGACATGGCTTTAAAAGTCACAAGTATCCCATCCCTGCACCTCCCTCACCCAAGCCGCAAACAGGTTAGACACACGTCCAACCAGGTCAGCACATTTCATTGCAAAATAACACCACAAATCTGACTGCTTGTCTCAGCCCTCCTTACCTGTTTGCTGTCCACGTCTGATTGAAGATAGAAGTGTCACTAAAGGAATTACACAGGATCAGAGATTGAACTCTGGGAGATTTGTGTGTGTATTCAGCAAATTTTTGAGCCAGAAAGCCTCCCAGAGAAGCTCCAAAAAGGTGAACCTAATTCAAAGTAAAAACCAGATCATGTTATGCTTGTGAAATAAGTGACCTCAAAGCACAGTGTTTCATTACAAAAATAAGTCATTCAAGTTTTACCCTGTCCTCATAACCCAGTTTTTAAGTCAAATCCTTTTCCATTCAGCTTCTGATTTTATGCACGATATAAATACTAAAAAGTAGGAAGCATTTCCAGGTCCCAGGTCAAATTTATTTGCTTAGTAAGCTTAAGAACAAACTCAAACGTTTCACTTTGCCTTTAATAACTATTCCAAGCCAAGATACTTTATTGTGGTACCACACAAGTTAGGAGGGATAACTTCCATGGGGTCTCAGGAAAAAAAATAGTTAATCTACATAGTGTAATAAGCATAGGACAGCAGCTGAATTTAGACTAAGCATGACACGAGCATTCACCTTCAAAAATAAACCTATTTCAAAAGTAAAATCACAACACAACCTCTATTTGCAGCTATGTTTTTGTGTCATACACACTTGCTCTGAAATGAAACTCTTTGAAATGTTAGGTTTTTATTGCAACTACACATTGGTTTTCCCATCTCAGAGCACTCACTTTATCCAGCTGAAGGTGGTCTAACAGTTTTCGGAACCCATCACAGAACTCGAGGTGATCCCAGTACACTGGGTACTGCAACTGAAAGAATACAGAGTTAGAAAAAGCTGGTCTCTGGTACCTGTCACCTGTCTGCTTGGAAGTCACCCCAATTCTCTCATTCAAGGTTTCAGGATAGAAACCTCTCCTGTATCAGGAGGCTCCAGCTCTTCAGTAAGGTCCCTGTGGTGAGAGGGTGCAAACACCTCCTCTTCCCTTGCACAAAAATACACAATGGAAAAGCACCACAGAGCAAGTTTGTTGGGGAAAGTGCAGCATTGCTGTGTTTTGTAATCAGGGCAGGGAGAGGCTGGAATGATTCCTCAGCAATTCCACATGAAATCATTAACTGCTGCTAGGAAAATCTGCACTCCTAAAGCCACAGAGATATTGTTGTAGGAGTCCATCGTTGAGCTCTGGGAAGCCACAAAGAGCTCTGCTGTCAGGATTTTAGGGATTGCCTTGGCATTTGCAACCAGACAGGCTAAGAACCAGGTTATCCACCAGCCCAAAGGAAACTTGAAAAACCTGAACTGACCCACATGTTTGTCTCATGGCTACAAAAGATCCAGCTAGAGGCAAAGATGGCTGGAGGGGGAAAAAACAAACTGAGACATTAATAACATGTGCACAAGGCTCTGGGTAAATGCTGCCATAAACTAGAGCAGCTTCCAGCCTGGATCTGCACACTACATACTCTGGAGTACAACTCAGAAAGAGAGGTTTTGGTTCATCTCCATTATCCAACCTCCAATTAGAGCACCAAGCACCAGTACCCCCCAAGACTGAGAATACTCACAGCAATAACTCTGTAGCCCCATCCAGTCAGCGCCAAAATCTGCTGGAAAAACACATCTGCAGTTCCACTTACAGGAGGGAGGAATATGAGAGGGCACCGAATGCTCCTGGGTCCTGCATCGTACAGTGACCAGACTTTACTGTCATCATCATCTACTATTATCTGGGAAAGAGAGAGGCACAGCAGGGGAAAAGAAACACACAAGACAAATTAAGTTCCTCAGCCAGCTTTCAGGATTGTGCCTATAAAATTCCTGTCATCTAGTAAATATAATACTCCATACCCCTTTAAACAAGACCATTTCTTACTCCTCTTCACAATAGTTTCTCCTCTAAGGCTGATTACTAACTGGAATTACTATGTTAGTGTGAACAGTGCTGGAAACAGAGCTGCAGCCATGCACTGTCAGTACAAATGCTTTGTGTGTCCTGAAACAAGCTGGATAATGAATGCTGCACTGGGAAGAGTCAGCAACAGCACAATACATGTCAACTTACAGGGCTCATCCCTCTGCAGATAACTGGAGAAATGTGACAAGTGCTCAAAGTAGTGACCAACGTTGCTTTTACAGGGACTGCACTTCAGAAGTTACCCCTGGGGAAAAGATCTCCTTTCTGAGGTGGCATGGTTAGCTGAAGTTTGTAACACTCTGCTCTGGGTTTCAACTCCAAGGGCCTTGGTTAGAACATGGGTATGTCTGGATCTGAGAATCCATGGTGAAGCAAGCCACAGGAACAACAAGGCTGTGCCCAAAGGACCAGGACTGTGCAATAGTGCACAAGCAGGAGAGCATGCTTGGGAAAGCAGCTGCCATGCCATGGCCCAGGAGAGACCCAGGTCAGTTCTAGGTCCTGAGAGTAACAGCTGGAGGCTGGAAGAGCCAGTGCTGCCCCTGGGCACAGCTTTTTAAACAACCAGCAGCATTTGCAATCACTGGACAAAAGGTGTTACAGCTCTGGACACACATGAGCCTATGGAAGTAAGCAACTAACACCACAAATTATTGATCTGAAACAGCTATTAGCAGCAGGCTGCCAGAAACAGACACACACGACTCCCAATGCTGCCCTGCAAAGGAAAACACTTCCATCATCTGGCAGCAGCTTGGGAGTGTCTGGTGTCCCCAGGACACACAACTGGCCAAAGGAGATTATTCACACACGAGCTGCTACCCTCAACGAGCACCCATCTCCGGGCAGAAGTTAAAAGTTTTGGCACAAGTAGTATCTTTAATGATACAGAAATTAGGTAAAGGCCCTTTTTCTAGCAATGCTGCAGACTGCTGGTAGAAGAGGCCCTGTAAAAACAAGTCAAAGTGTTTCATTCATTTAGGATGCTCTACGCCAGCAAGAGGGTGCAACTCATACCAGATCAACAAGCACAAACCTCTGGGGAAAGCCTGCGTCACACAGCAGGATTTTATCTCCTCTGCATCAAGACTTTATAGCTTTTCAAATAACAATATAAAAGCACAATTCACTTTTCCTTCACCACAGTTAAGCTTCTCAGGGAATCAGAGGAGAACAGAGTATCACAAATCAGATTTGCCTGATGAACAAATCTGCTTGCAATAAAGCCAGTATTTCAGGCTCTGAGAGCATGTGAGAAATCACATGATGCTGTTTTGTAAAGTCTCCACAAAAAAACACCCAACACACAAGATTGCATACCAGAGCTTCCAGACCACTGAAACCATTTAAAATAATCCTCATATAAGACCTTCTGACCCCCCAAAACCAACACCCTGCACATAACTCGAGCTTCAGGCCTCGCTGCTCTCAGCTGTCATCCCACCAGTGATTTTGGGTCAGCTCAGGGTAGCTGTCAGTGGCTTTTGAAAGTTTAGGACAGTTTCCAAAGGTGAACCACACTCCTTGAGCAGTTAACTGCTGATTTGGAAGGTCACCAGCCTTTTTCTTGTTCTGATCAATCAATTGAGATCACCTACAGTTTACATAAAGGGTAAAATTCCAACTTAACAGAAACAAGGGGCAAAACTACCCCCAAGCTGAGCAGAATTAAGGTGTCCCCTGCTGAAGGCTTCTAGGGAGGACTTGGCAAAGCCAGCAAAGCAGTGTATGCAAACTAAGACTCACAAGCAAAACTAAAGACTTAATTTACAAGTGTTGACTTCTGTGCTGTACTTCCTGACAAGAGCAGGAAGTGTGATGGTACCATACATTTCCTGCTCCTCTCAAGAGGAACATCTCAACCTGGTTTTGAACAAACAGCTCTGGCTTTGCTTCATGAGGTCAGTAACATGTACTCACCAGCAGCAATGATGGCTGGTCACACCATCCTCTGTACTGCACGTGCTTTGCCTATACTTTTTGGGGGAATAATGCAAGCAAATGCTTTCCCAAAGACTGCTTCAGAGATTAATTACTTCTTCAAGTTGTGCTCTTTTTTACCCCCTCCCTCCAGAAACCAGGACTAGTTTAGTTCTACCTTCTTCAAACCCCACATCACCACTGTGGCATTGCTTTATTTTTGAGTAGATATTTCCTAGTCCGAAGGTCACCAGGTCACCAGCAGCTTCAGTTTACACATGTCCACCTTTATGAAATCCTGAGCAGTCAGCAGCAGCTGAGGGCAGTGACCCCCAGCAGCAAGCTGCAGGGTCAGACAGTCCCCACAGCAGCACCAACACATTCTCTTGTAACAACCTCCAGGAGCACCCACATGTCTTTCTGCTGAAATACAGGCTCTGGGATTTGCTGGTGAGGCACAACCAGCCCCAGCAGCTTTGGTACTGGCCAGGAACAGAAAGAAACTAGACAGCCAGAGCCTAGAGAGAGTACGTGTAATCAGCAGCAATGGATCCTTCCTTTGCTGAAGACAGACTCGCAAAAATGAATGAGAAACCCTGAAAAGTCCTACAGCCCTTCATAGAAGTAATATCTTAGAGAAAACTACACACCACTCAGTGGAAGAATGCTAGGCATATTTAAGTGTCATTCCTTATAGGTTTGGGGACACAGTCCCTTTTGAGTGGCCCAACAGCATCCAATTCCCTGTCGAATGAGGGAATGCTGCTCTCACCTCTGCTGCCAGTATCATTCATGTGTTCCTGCAGCCCACACAGCCATCAGATTAGGGAACCAAACCAGTTGGAAGTCAAAGCAAAACCAGGCTGTAAAAACACCCCTGAGTAAGACAGGTCACTGACTCTGCTCAACCTGTACTGTTACAAGAGCAACGATGCCTGCAGAAGCAGCAGGGTGGGGGGTGAAGGCACATCTGTCCTTCAGGCTGAGCAGCTGCTGCTGTAACCAACAGCCCCAAGTGAGCACAGGTACAGGTGAGAGTCTGCCCAGGTCAGGAGCTATGTATCAGTACAGCACTCCATGCCCTCTGCTGCTTGGCACGTGGAGAGCAGAAGTTGGAACACTACACACCTCAAACACTCCGCTGCGATTCAGTGAAATGAAGTGGAAGAATCCAAGGGAGAGGGAAAAGAGGTTGGACAGCATAATTAAGCAGAAGACATCTAAAAGACACTCAGTGGAATAAACCATTTAGTTTTTTCAACCCCAACTAAAACATCTTCCCACTGTGTGCAGCCTGACTGCCCAGAAGTTGCTTTCAGACGCTTTGTTTCAGGGATGGGTAGGAACAGCAGAGGTGGCTCTGGCAGCACAGGTCATCTGCCCTGCCTTGGTGCAGCATGTGCAGGCAGCTCTGCCGGAGGCCACATGCATGGTCCCCAGCACATGCTATTTCCTTGAAATCCCCTAGAATCCCCTTGGAATTCCCTGGTGCAGCTGGCACCAGGGCTCCAGGCACTGCTGCTGTTGCTCGCAAATGTGAGTCTCTGCTCCCCAACAGCACATGCAAGTGGCCTCAGAGAAGCATGTGAAAATCAAGAGCGTGCCTTCATGCACTCGTATGACATGTGGGACAACAGTTCAGGAGATAAACCAGGTCACTAGCACAGCCACAACTGCTCTGCATTTACCAGACATCTTAGTCTTCCCCACTACAAAGCAGGAGGCATCACCCACAAGTCGATTGCAGCTGTACAAACCTTTTTAAGAGGAACTGTGCTTCTGAACCAGTTATAGTCAGGAGAGACTTTAATCTCTCCCATGATGTTTAGACAAAACTCAATTTAGGTCAGCCTGGAAAAAAAGAAACAAAGGTAGAAATCAATACAAGAGCTTTTCTGCAGCAGGCAGCACCCAAAAGCTGTGCTCTGTACGCAAAGCATTTGCAAAGTGAGTTTGCTCTTATCAGCTGGTTGTCCTACCTCTAGCTCATGCCAAATTTACTTATCCTCAGTTTTCATCACAAACCATTTAATTATTCTCCCAAGAGGCAGTCACCTGACTGCACAGTCACTGTGCCAGCCTTCTTATGAAATGAGGATGCTTTTGTAACTGCATTCCCATGTAACAGTTGCAGAGAACGACAACTGTGTCGCAGGCTGTAAGGGGCTTAAAAAGCTAACACATGTTTTCAGTTTGGCTTTAATTTATCAAGCACTCCAAATCTGTATCTAATAAGTGTTCATACAGTTCTCTCTCCAGTTCAGACAATGGACTGACATTGTTTCACAAGCCCACTGTCACGAAGTATTGAAACCACATTCTTCCACCTCAGTATAACTGACCCAAAGGAGTCCCAGAGCACATTAGGAACATCAGCTGATCTGAGGTTTAATTTACAGAAGAGCCCTGAAGTTTCAATTCCATCCACACAGAACCTGACTCTTGTCAGGAGTCACCAACAAAGGTATCTTTAAAGCACACCCAATTCATACAGAACAAATCGACTCAGAGTTAGGGCATTCTGAATTGGGGCCATGAAGGGATGCCACTATCTCACAGAACGAAAGCATCTTAGAATCATAGACTGGCCTGGGTTGGAAGGGACCCCAAGGATCACAGAGCTCCAACCCCCTGCCACAGGCAGGGCCACCAACCTCAGGCCTGGAGCTACACAAGGTTGCCCAGGGCCCCATCCAACCTGGCCTTGAACACTTCCAGGGACAGGGCATCCACTACTTCTCTGGGCAGCAATCTTACAGTACTCCATTCATTTGTAATAAACACTTAGGTGACTTCTGGATCTAACTCACTTTTTTAAAGCAGTGAGAAACCATTAGCTTCCATTTATACAGCAGATGGCATCAAACAGTTTGGAAGCTTGCAGACTCAATAGCTTTACCCTGAAAGCCAACTGCCTTGGGAGCTCATTTCCATGCGTTCACACTCAGCGCTGAGCGCAATAAAACAAAGCGACTTTTGCTCTTGCTACTTAACAGTTGCCAAGTGTAAATCAATAGGTTTTGTGCCTTAATTCTTCATAAAATAAAACCTCAGTATGTTCTGAGAGTCACTCTGATTCATTTCTCCCTGCAGGAAAGCTGCTGGCAGGCAGGTTTAACCAGCTTATAGGGCTACAGTTGGATTAACAGTTATTTACAATTTCCTCATCTTTCAGTTTTCATTCCCCATTTTCCAAGGAGAGAAAACATGAATTTTAAAAATGAAAGTACTTTCTAAATTGCAACAGAAATCTTCCACAGAACATGTGATAAACTTTTTGTGTCTAACAAGGGTGTCAGAGGTAGGAAATTCAGCCACAGGGCTGCTGTTTCAATTTTCCATGCCTTTTTTTTGGTGCTTGCATCAATTTTTCTGCACTTTGCCATGTTCTGGCTGTAGGTATAATTACAGCAGAGGTTAAAAAACATCTATTTCACCAGGCCACAAGGCAGAGTGGACACACAGACATTGGTTTACAGCACTAAGGGGATCAAGTGGGTCATTAAGAGAAAGGAAACAGCAATTCAGCCCAGCAATCCCTTCCCATAACCACACATCAACTAGTTTTCAAGCTATTCAGCACCCCACAGCATGACAAAATTGTGGCAGAACTAAAATACAGCAAATTCCTTAAAACAACACATTCTCTTTGAGTACTCTCTTAGAACAGGGTCAAGAAGCACATGTGATGGTCAGAGCCTCATTACACCAGGCACTGCACAGACACAGAGGCACGGGGAGGGGGGGAAGACTTTCTGCTGATAACTCTGGCTGCCATAAAGGGTGGGGAATCTCTTCCTGCTGTGAGCACCTCACTTTTTTCTGTCATCTCAGCCTTTCAGCACCTTTAAACTCATTTATGGATTGGCACATTACTTGGGGGCATGATGCTGTCTATCACTAGGTTGGGTAAGAAATGGGCATGATGCAGATGAACTCTGTCTGGTCAGGGTACCTCAGCTCACACCACAGCAGGTTAAGAGTTCACCTGAAACCTCAATTTTGAGCTTCCCAGTTCACCTGCTACCATCATGGAATGCAAATGCTGGTCACCAGGACCTGGGCTAACTCCCCCCACAGCTTCTCTCTTGTAAAGACAGCGGCTTGTAGGCATCTGCAATCCCTACTCCTAAGGGCTGCTCCCCTTTTAAAGCATTTAAACATTTTTTCTTTGATTATAGATTTTTTTTTCTGAACTCAATGTCCTATTACTTTTTTTTTCCTCCTTGGCACTGAAATGCAGCATTAAACTTGTCCACACAAGTACTCATGTTGACAACAACTACGTGCTCTTCCAGCCACAGGAAAGGTGAACCATGAACTCAAAACAGGGAACTGGCCACTGATGGGAACTCAAATCAAAAAGAACCAGATTCTGTTTGTGACCCAGCCTCTAAAGGCTTGAATTTCATTTTTAGTGAAACCAAACAACCTGAAGAACTCTAATTCCTCTAAGGGAAGAATCACCTATGGATGTGTTCAGAGTTTATTATCCTTCTCCTTGCAAGTTATCCCCACTACTCTAGTAACACTTCCAATTTGTTACTAATTTAGAAGGGGTTTGATCCTACTACTGGAGGGGAAACCCTGCCAGCACAGACTGGAGAGCAGCAACTCACTCCTCTCCCCAGCACCATGTCTGCCTTGCAGCCGCTGTCCCGTTGTGTTGGCCACACAGCGCCCACTCCCTCGGGCCGAGAGACCTGAATCAGCACGGAGAGCTGGCGGGGACTGCAGGCAAACACTAAGAGATGCAGGGGAGACACCATGGCTACGGCTGCTTTGTGAACGCCAAATACAGGCAACGGGGAAGAAAAGTTACAGATAAGCAGGACCCAGCAGCAGGCACCTTTCCCTCTTCCTTAGCGCTGTTCCCACCGACCCCAGCCCCTGCCCCACCACCCCTCCTCAACCACAGCCAGCCCCCCAGCTTTGCGCAGAGAAGAGGGCAAGACCCCACTCAGTACCACCGGCCCAGGCTCCCCTCCCCGCGGCACAGGCTGAGACCCCCACCC